>JABSTQ010006816.1:0-22902 GCA_013358835.2 Ixodes persulcatus
TGACTAAAACAAAATGTCCCGATTTCTTTTTTTTATCGGAAACTTGATTATTGGAGGTTGCCTACAAAATGTCCGAATTGCCTCAAAAAATTTACGAGCGGAAAGTTTCTTCCGGTGCCGAAAATCGAGGAAGACGCATCTGGTGACAACTGGATGCGCGGTACAAATTTCGACTGAATGTTTCTGCGAAAATAAACACACCATGTTGAATAAACCTGAGATTGGGGCCCCAGTCTCAGGTTTATTCAACATGGTTAACATTCACCTGCTCGCCTGCACCCTTACTATATTATCTATAAACACACCCCTAAAGACGACACAAAAACACGTGCTTGCTGGACGTCCAAACCAGCTAGTCCAATTAGCCATGCTTATTTCATAACATGTATCCCAGAAGCCAGATCTTGAAACCCTAAAGTACTCATACGAAAAAAAATGCTTTATTTTTTTTCGTGGAGGGATATGGGTGTGACGTCAGTGATCGGCGGAACCAGCGGGATTCCCTCCCCGACTCAAGCATTTAAACGAACGGCGGGTAGCAGAAAAGGGTGCCAGTGTTATCAGACGGATTTAGCGGTCGCACTCACGACAACAGGGCTGCGTGGGTGCGCGCTGACGAGAGTTGAAAGATGGAGGGGTACATGAAACGGCGATACACAATTGTGACAGCAGCGCTGTAGGGTACAGAAGACGACGAACTGCTTCTTGCTAAAAAAGAGATGACACTGGAATGGGTGGATGCAACACAAAGGACGTGGAAATAAAAACCGGCTGTATAAAAGGAGCGGCTTGAGGACGGCATTGATGAATATCGAAGACTCCTTCGGGTGCTTCGGACGACACGCGCAACCGCGCAAGCCACAACAAGTGTAGAGATCCCGATGCCACCGTAAGTATCTCGCTGAGCAAGATCTGTAAAGTTGCCAGACACGCGAAAAAAATGCCGCCAATTACAAAGAGATCCCACGTCAAGGTGTCTGTGCAGCCCGACTTAGCCCGAGCAAAAGCGCGACTACGCGCAAAAGCGCGGGACGTTGTTACCACGTGACGTGCATCTCGGGGAGCAAAGGGAGCGATTTCTCCCCCGTTTAAATACACATTTGAACAGCAGAGCACCAATTAGTGGTTCGAATCTATAAGCGAAGCAACAAAAATTTCACAAAAACAGCCGCCATCTTTTTCCTTTTTTCACTCTTTAGTTCCAGCGACTATTTGAACACCTTTACAAAAAGCCATGACGAGCCAAGAAAGAATGATCTTGGTGTTTGGCCCTCATCCATAACGGGTTTGGTCTCACTACGGGAACCGCTGAAGCGTTGTAAAGGGTTCTTCCTGGACCGTCAGCGACTGCTTCCCGACTTGCCACTGAAGTCGCCGCGTTCTTCGCCTGCGCCGTCGCACAGTCGGCTTGCCTCTTGAATTGGTCGGCCAGTAGGAAGGATAGATATGCAGTTGTTGCTGAGGAACTCCTCGCCGGTTTTCTCACGTGTGTGTCCCGCAAAGACAGGGTGACTGGGCAAACGGTCCGGCGTCCAGGGAAATTGAAGTCTGATGCGGGGATTGGAGGGCCGAAGGCATAGATGCATGAAGAGGACGCTGGCCAGGTTGCATGATGCTAGAGGCACCTGATGTCCAAGAACGTTGGTGAGAGAACGTTGTTTGCGGTATGAACACGCCTTCTTCAAAGAAACCTGTGGTCTTCCTTCGCCAATTCTGTGCAGAAGACTGCTGACTCGCGGATAACGGCGGTGGAACCGATTCAGCTTCCAGCCTCGGATGATTGCAAGACACTATGGCGCTTGGAAGGCGACATGTGTGGAAAGATGGCATCCCGCTCTGTTGGTGGGATATTTCGTAGCAGGTTGTGGAGGCTGTCGTGCAGGAAGAATGTACGCCTTCGGGCCTCAAAGGGTACCCAGACTTTCGGCGATTCTTGTACCTGTAGGTCGGATGCTGTTCCGCGTGATGTGAACTCAGTCGCCCAGCCTCGACGATGTAAGGTCTCTTGGCGGCCATCGGCAGCTGCCTCCACACTACGCCGAGCAGCTTCGAAACCTCCGGGTGGTGCATGCCTGGATTCGCGTGGACAAACTTGCGTCGCTGCAATCGCGACCAAGCATAAAGGCGTTCAGAGGTCGCTTTATGTGCAAGTCCGTGCAACACGCCGGTGGAGGTGACGTAGGAGGGCATACCAGGAACTTCGGGGCAGCGGCAACGGTGCTGGGAACGAAAGGCCTTGAGTCATCACCTTGCACTTTTCTGCACTGTTCAACGGATCCACAATCTGCGCAGCTTCTGGTGACCGGATCGCTGCGCGCTGGAGGAACAGACGTAGTCCATTGCGGCAAGCGGTGAAGGTGTCCCGTGACCGGGAAGGCATCCGCCACTGATGTATATTGTTGAGTTGCGGCGGTAAAGTTTTGATTCGATACAGAGTAGCTGACTAAATCTGGGCGACGTTCCATTATCGCAAGAAGTGAGTGCGACCTTCAGTTGTGTAACCAGCGAAGACCGTGTACCAGGATGGATGGTGTAAGTTCCTCTTTGAACACGGCTGATTAAGGACAACCAATACTCGCGCAAACGCCAGGTATGCGGCAGACGGTTAAATATAGCGAAAGAGTCGCGGACCCCAACTGATTGTAGGAAAGTCTGAAGCTCGCTAATGGACGAAGGAGCAAGCAGCCATCACTTACACTCCGTTCACGCCTAAGCTGACAGTGCTCTGAGAGCTATGCGCTCGCCGGGCCAATCAACCACCTCCCTTTCATCACATAATCCCCGCTGCTTTCTGCGCGTGACGAAAGATGATTGGTGCAACAAGCTCTTAGCTTGCACCGAATTGTCAAGGTGAACGGAGTGCAGCACGTTAGGTCGTTCAAAATCCCCAAAAGAATGCCATTTCAGAGCGTTCACTACGCATCTTGATTGCAAGTTTCCTGTGTTTGAAGGGGAGTTTTAATTAGTGGAACGTTCTGGGCATTATGCGAAACGCAATCTCGGACCTCAAACAGGTAGTTGTTTCTCGATATCCAAAAATTTGTTCGTGCATGCATCTGTTGCGTGGGTTCGTGCATACAAAGGGAAAAATGTTAACTTCTTTTTCCCTCCCAGAAAGGTTTTTAAGACACGGGTGGAGCGGGGAAGGGTGCGCTGTAATTGCCTGTGCGATAGCGCCGCACATATCTCTATGTTATGGAAGCGCTGTAGAACGAGAAATGAACGTAGGCAAATTCTTGAAACTAATGCAATCACTGGTTTAACAAAGGCCTTCGTAATAACCTCTCCGTGATCACTGACACACAAAAGAAACAGGGACCAACTTACCCTATAAGCAAATCAAACTAATCGGTTAGGCGAGTGCCACTAAATAAGCTACGTTTCAGAGTAACGACACTTACCCATTTTATTAAGCTTTATCCGAAATCACAAAAAGAAAAAAACGCTTTTCCGTCATCTACAAATGTGTAAACAGTTCGCGACAGCTATAGAGCAAAGCATTATTACATGAGCTTCCTGACACCGAACCTAATGCTGAGGATCGGTCGCACTTTTGTATCATGACGGTCGGTAGTTGCGTCTGCTTTGTGTTAAGCACCAAGATGGCGGCGCCCACAACAATATCGGGAAACAGAGTGCCGATACTCTAAGCATAGCTCATTTAGTGGCTCAAGGTTGCACTATACACCAACGCACTATCTACAAACAAGCCCGCGTTTGCCCACACCAGGTGTGGGCACTGCGCGCGAGCAGAAACCCGATTGGCGTGAGATGAAGCGTCTGCGCATGCGCAATGCCGACAGCACCGCCACCGCAGTTGCGTGTGACGTAAGACTTGAGTCGGCTTATAGCCACTATAATAAGCATGCGCTTCAGAGTAACAACAGTTTGGCCATCTTGGTGCTAAAAAAAAAAAAAAAAAATCATTGTTGCCAGTTATTTGAAGCTTGATCTGAAGTCGCAGAAAACGGTTTTTCGTCTTTCATCTTCGTCTTCCTGAAATGTTGAAACAGTCCATGCCAGAGCAGAAGCAAAGCAATGTCGTTCGAGCTTGCTGCAGCACCGCATCTGAAGGTCAGAAAGTCTCATATACGAATTGATGCATCCCTTTAAAAACTTCATCAAGCAACATTGGCGGTCGCCATTGCTTGCTCACGAAGCGTGTGATTGAATCCGAGTCCTCGCCGAACGCTGACGCAGCGCTCGTATCCAATCGATGCTCGGAGTGCGTGCCGAAACAATGGCGGACTCTGATGATTCGCAAAGCAGCTCCTAGATGGCGCGCCCTTTTGAAAAGGGTCTATTGCGCCGGCTCTGGGTTAAAATGGCGTTGCATTTAAAACACAAATAAAAAATAACGAGGAAGGGAGTTTAGGTACTCAGCGTAGCTTATGTAGTGGCTCTATACCCGTTTTCATCTCAAGAACCGTAGCAAAAGTAGTCCGGGTCCTCGCGGAGCATTACTAATTTCCCCCTCTATGTGCAGAATTAAGGTATACGTGGGTGCATTCTAGAATGGATAAATGTTGTCTTCTGAAGACGCACACGTTTCAAACGCCAAAAGCATCGCTTCTTCCTCCGACAACCAAATATTGTAAGAACTACTTCGCCCGGCGTAAGAATAATGCGCAAAACTTGCTTCTTTTTTATTTCTTTTTTTTTTTTCTTGACGTGACGACGAGTAGGTTGAACAAACTTATTTGATGGTTGGCAGAAGTGCCTGAGGAAACAACACAAAGCGTCCGTAAACACAATTCGCCGCTTTTCGAGAATATATTCGTGGGCACGAAAAAAGTGATTAGACTCATTACTGGGCCTATTCGTTTGATCAATTTTTCGTGATTGTTTTCGAATATTTGATTGTTTATTTTGATCATTTGGTGCCCAAACCATTGTAGTCTTTTGCAGGTTTAGAACAGCAGAGCATGCCCCTTCGACAAAGCACTCTGCACACCGTAAAGGGTAGTTTCCTTCTTTCCACTTGCCTACTCTCAAGCGTTAGCTCAAAGGTGTTGGTTCGCACCGCCAAGTGGAAAGAGTGGAGGGCTTTTTGGGAGGAAATAGTTCTGCTAGTCTTATCCTGCAACAGACTATATTTAAAATTCTGCCTTTCCAAGTTTTTTTTGTTTTTTGTTTTTAATTCGGTGGTGTTATTTGAGGTACCTTTTCACCACTCATTCGGTGTTTTTTGGTGTTTAATGTTTTGCTGTTAAAGTACCTGAGTCCCCCAACATGACTATACAAAAACTGGTAAAAATTTTATGTGCGTAGTTTTCGTGTTTTTTTTTTAGTTCCACCTCAATTTATAAGTGCAGTGAATTCTTTTTTTTTTATTTACATTTTCATCGACCACCGTTTGCGTAAAAAAACCGAGATGGTTTCAGGCCTGCCTGCTCATTATCTAACAAGCTATGATTCACATATTTTTTACATATAAATTGGTTTGTGGAATTTATGGCGTGGATAAAAAGACGGTCAGTCATTGATCCGCTTTAAATCAAAAAGAGCGACATTATAATGACAACGGTAAGTCTGGTAATTATTGGTAATCGGCCAGACCCTATAAAGTAGTATAACAGAAACGAAAATACGAAAAAGCTTGAAAGAGCCGGGCTAAATATTGAACCTCACACTCACGTTGTGCAAAAACGAGAGCGCAACTAAAATTGCGAGCTAAAATTAAATGTTCCAGATGTTTAATGGGGAAAAAAAAAAAGGCCAGTGTTTTTCTCGTTTTAAGAATACAATACGCGTTGCCACATTTTTGGTCTCCGCCCAAGTGTAGCGCTAGCCGTTATAACCAGACGACAAAGTTTCAGAACGTATGCAGATATCTGACTCCAAAGTTAAATACGAACTTTCAGCGAGAGAATGAGACCCGTTTTCGTTTAGGAGACGCCATTTATCTCCGTACATTCGCGGGGCTGCTGTTGGCCGCCATTTTCTCGTTGCGTTGGGAACTTTCGAGAATCGCTTACAACGTCTGCATCAGTTAACGGTAAGTTCTGAAACTTTCTGACATGTGGTGCACGACCGCTAGCGCTTTGAACGTGTAGAAAAAAAATGCATGCATTCTTTTTTCCAAGTTCAAATTTTGATATATTTTTTAATGCACAGAATTTGTTTGGACCCATAGCCACAGGGGCTAGTCTCGCTGAAAAAACACGCTTTCTTTTTCTTCTAAACACCCCATAAATTGCTCTCATTACAGATGTTCCGGTTCGTTTCTTAATCTTCGCAAAAACAGTCGTTATTTATATATATATATATATAAAAACAACTGTCGTAGTTTAAGTAAACAAGCAAACATTGGGACCTCAGAGACCCCATATAATATATGAAAACTTTTTTTTACACTGGTAGCACACAACCGATTATCTTGATCCTCGACTAATTATCAACCCATTGCGCTATATGGCTACAAGTAATAGGAAAATACAAAAACGCAAGCGAGAGGGCAAACATATATTAAATAATACGCTCATCGGAACGAACATAAGCGAACACGTTCTTCCGCGAAACTGTTTCAAGAGATAATAGGATCCCTGCTGAAATTGGAGCGGTCTTAAAAAACGACAACCGCTGCGCGGATTCTTTTGCAAAGTTCTGCTTTAAAGACATTGACGCGTTATCGAGTAATTCAGTGGAACAAACATTTTATTATAAATTTAATTACATATCTTTTTATTCGTGAAAATTGTCAAAATTCGCTACTTCGTCACTTTTGCGTTCGGCGTATTTGCGTGGACGGCCACGTCTGCTTGCGAAAGCCGCCGTAGATGCAGACGCGGTCGCCTCCCAGTCCATCGCACGAAGCCCATGCACAACTAAGTCCGAAGCGCACCTTGTGCACACGGCGCTCAGGCGGTGACATCATCACGCTGATGACGTATAATGACGCTTGATCACATCACGCTGATGACGCTTGATGACATATTTTGCCACCTTTCGGGCACAGCAACGCCGACGCCGCTTGTTTCTCAGGTACTGTGAGGTCGTCTATAGAGGTCTAGGACAACTTCTAGCGACCGCAAGGACGACGCCAAGCTCATGGGATAAGTAGGGTCGACCATCGAGCGGCACGTGCCTCTCAATCGTATTTTTATCGGCTTTTTCAACGCTTTTTCGCTCAATGGGACAAGTAAGGCTTTCGCCTTAATATGTGATTGGTATATCGGGGAAAGGTAAAAAGTAAACATTAAGTTAGTTAATTTAAAGTCAATTGGGAGAATAGTAACACAGAGTAATCAAAGGAACAATCCAAATCTGTCCTAAACTTCTATGAAGTAATATATGTCAATAGTAATTCAAAGTATTTCTCCTCCCAACTCGGCTACGTCCGCGCGCGTGAATGTGGCCTCTGCCAAATTTCATTTTAATATTTTTTTTATTACATTGACTGACCCCAGGTTTAAATTGGGTAGCGCTAGAACTAAACTGAATGGCGCTTGAATTAAATTGAATGGCACTCGGATTAAATCGAATAAATTGACCATCGTTTGAATTAAGATGAGCGGGAACAACCGCATGGGCGCGCCTCGCCAAGGGGAGTGACGCTGTACAGTGTGCGTGGCAAAACTTCAGCCGCACAGCCCTATGGATATAATAACGGTGCTTTGTTCCAAGCCAGTTTCCTTGGTAAATATAGCGGAAAAACTTAGCAACATTTATGTTCTGCTTCACTCCCCGAAACGACTGTTTAACATGTCTTCTAATTTAAGCATGCTGGGGAAAGAGGTCGCTGTCAATTTTTGTACTACCCGGCGGCCGTTGTTGTTGTTTTTATTTTCTTTTTTTTTTACCATAAGACTAGCTAAAGTATAAAACTGCTGCTTTGTTTTGGCGAACAAGGTAATAGCTTTCCATCTCCGAAAAATTAAAAAAAACACCATCTTCCCGAGGGGAACCATGGGGTGATGCGGAGCATCGTGTTGGTTCCGAGGAAAGAGTCAGTTGCGTGCTGACGTCGAGAGATGGCGCCACCGACTGCCCTAGCGTTACCCCCTACGCGAGCCTTCGTCGCGGCTCGCGGCAGAGAAAGTTGGAACGCTCGCCGCTCGCCGTTTATTTTATTTTTTTCACACTTGAAGGAGAGGAGACAAGAGGAGGAGAGTTGCGCGTGCGCGCGCGGTGTGAGGAGAAGCCAACGCACGCGCAGTGCACGCAGCTGGTAGAGAGAGAGAGCGGAGAGAGTAACGCGCAGCTGTTGGAGAGAGGGAAGGAGGAGAGTTGCGCGTGCGTAGTTCGAGTGCCGACTACATCGCGGACGCGGGACATAGACCCGAGCAAGAGATGCTCCGCATCTAAAAAAAAAAGCGACGCGCAGTGAATGCTCGAGCTGATTCCCCACTCTTCATTGCTTTCGTTTGATCGGACACCCGTGTAATGTAATGTTGGATGATACCCAGAAAGTTTCTGATTGGAGCCATACCTTCAGACGTACTAATTAGGAAGTTAATTACTCAAAAAGTAAGGAAGAACATGATTACATCGAACGTTATCAAAGTCCGCGAATTAGGTCCTTTCGCACACTCTATACTAAAACATCAAATTTTTTTTTTCTAACTGTGCGACGCGTATTTTTTTTTTTTTTAATTGGAGCGATATGCCCCGCGTTTCGACAAGCACCCTGTATAATAGCTCGCGCGTCGCTACACTGTTACCATACAAAAGACACGGTCTGCCGCACAGATGACTACAGAATTATCTTCGGACACGCCTGAAACATCTTCGAAGCATGTTTGATTCATACATATATTTACGCTTCAAGCATGTCTGCAGATAGTCTATCGTACAAGGAAGGATGGATGGATGCATGTTAACGGCTTTACCCTTTGTGACGGGCGGTAGCTTGCGCCGCATAGCCTAAATCTAGGTGGCGCAGGCGCAAGGGAAACAAACACACCTAGGACATTGTCTGCTGACTGTCTTTTGTACGATGCAGCCGACAGTGTTCGCGGGAGTTTCTTTGTGGCGGCGTTCCTCGTTGCACTTGGCCTGTCCGCCGCGAGAGTTCGTTGGCTCCGTTGAGTGTGCTTCTCACCGTGCACTCTATAGTGTATGGCGGAGGAAGGTGGGCACCCGCGGTGTTGTCGTCGCGTTGTCAACTTGAAGTTGTGTAGTATGTCGCTTCGCCGCAGCAAGGCAGCGTGCTTAGAGGAAAAAACACTTCTTCGGAACGTGATGGTGCATATATGCGTTCGGAGTTCATAAGAAAAAGGAAAAAGGGAACCTGGGGAATATCGACGTTACATTGTCTTTCAGCAAATGTGCAAAACAAAACCGCAGCCAATACAAATGGTGCGATATTCCGATGAGCTTGATTCATCACTGTTCGCGATGTGTTTTCGAATTCTCGATTTAGAAGTCCGTCGAGTCTCATCGGTGGTCAGTGGCGTAGTCAAGAAAGGTCGTACTTTTTGTTGTCTAAAACGATGCAAGTTGTAGTCATATTATATACACGCAGGAAAGACCACCACGCAAAAAAAAAAAAAATTATTTGGCCACGCGCGCGCGCTCCTCCTTCTCACTTTCTCGCTTTTTATTTGTTACGTCAAAATTATAAAATTTAGAAACTTTGTAAGCAACATTTCTTCAATATTTATTAAAGGCATTTTTAAAACATTTTTTGAACGCAATTGCGAAAGCACTACGGCCCTTCTTTTTGAAATCCTGAAAATCGTAGTCCGGAGTGATGGCGCCTCCTGGCTTTTTATCCTCCAGAGGAAAACGTGGCGGCGCAGGCGGCGCTCGGCGCATGTAGCACTGAGGATGATCGCTGAGTAGGGGAATCGCGCGAAGTTCTCTTTTTTATGTGCCCGACGACCTCTCCGAGTTCAAAAGGAAATCGTCAAACGGTCAAACAACTGGGTTTGGTGTCCCTGTACCGTAGTTTCGGTTGTGCTCCGCCGGGGCAGCCTTTCACACACAACCGGCACGACGTGGCCCCTCACGTCGCTCACAAAAGTCCACTGCGCGTCCTCCTCGACCTCACACCGTTTCAAAGAATTCGAGATCGCTAAAAGGGCCCTAGAAGAGTTTAAAACTTGAAAGTGAAGCGTCGTCTGCTCACAGCGATAGCAGGCAGGCAGGGAGATGAGCGATTGATCGCGGGACGCGGGCGAACACGACACTTTTGGTCGGGACGGCTCGGAGGCGTGAGAGAAACTCGAGTTGCAGGCCGACTTAATTCTCCGCTAAATCTAGCGGAGAAACCAAATTTGTTCATAGGTGACGTGAAACGAAGTCATGTGACGTCATTTTCCCCGCTAAATTTAGCGGGGAAACTGAATTGGTGTTTAGGTTACGTGTCGTCAATTTTTCAGCCCAATTAAGCGGGGAAACTTTGGGAGGAGTGGAGGGTACGGAGGAAGATGGGAGGATGCTCGAGAGGAGGAGGAGAGGGTACGGATGAGGAGGAGAGGCATATACCGTCCCTGCCGTACCCTCTCCTCCTCCTCAAGAGCTGCGCTCTAATTTCGCATCACAGAAAATTGTAAACGTCTTTCATTTTTTTTTTTTACTTCACAAATACTTGGTTCCCAAGTTTCGAATTTTGAAGGTAATGCCCAGGCATTATTTTCAATCGTTTCGGATTATATAAGAAATATAATTTTGACCTCTCAGTGCCCCTTTAAGGAGTCAGAATCCCCCCCGCTTTTTTCCCCCCATTTTTTTTTTTTTTTTTTCATATGTCGTGTTGTAATTTTATTGTGCTTAGCCGTAGCGTTCGGGCGGGCGAATTACGAGGTTGTGTACAGAAAGAACCCACAAACCTTGGTACCGTACCTTTTGCCTTCAGTTCATCTTTGAGCTGCTGTAGTATATGAGGTCAAAATTAAGAGTGACAGTGCCGTCGGAAGTCTTACAATGGTGGGTGAATGGAGGGGGTGACGAGGGGCTGTTCGGATCCTTGTACCGGCCCATGCTTTTCGGTTGATCTCATGGTTCAATAATACGTTTTTTTCATCTGCACACTTCGAACACATTTTATAATAAACTTTAAAAAATTCATGACTTAAGCAATAAGAAAAAATAGGAAACTGGGTGGAATATAGACCCCTTTCGAAATTCGCGTGCCAATTATTAGAAGGTCAGAACCCCTGCAGAATGGCGGGACAACTGACATCGTCGAACATGCAAGTCATTCCATAAGATAGCGAACGTCGAAGCGCGGCCGACTCTAGGAACCGACGAGCCAATCAAACAGCGTCGAAAGTGCAACGTCACTGCGCTCATCGCCTTTTTCTGTGGGTGTGTTTTTTTCTTCTGCTCCAACCAAAGACAGAAAGTGTGCCGTGACGTTGCGGTTTTATACCGCCATTGTACAGGGATTTCACAGCTGCAACAGAAGACAGTATTTCGAAAGGGGTCTATTAACAATATTATCAGAAGTCAGAGATATAACTAATAACGTGTCGTCTTCACAAGATCACATGAAAACGCGAGAAAAAAATTGTTCGACGATCAGTGGGATTCATTCGATGGAAATGCGTTAGCACTGGTTCTTTCTCACCCCCTTTTCACCCCTCAATTGGAGGCCATTTTTTTTTCTCTATTTACTTCACTTTTTTTTTCTCGCTATTTTGTTTTCCTGCATGTGGACAGAGATGCAAGCGTGGTGCCCGACGGAGGTTCTGGAATCCTACATTTAGCACTGACAGTTTAAAAATGAATTGAAGGAGGCGTAATAAGCAAAGCAAAAGGCAACGCCAGAAAACATCAGTCACGTTATCAATACTGTGATACCGTAATGAATGTCAGCTAACGAATATATATTCAACGGGCAAACCTCTCCTCTGTCCACTGCGGTTAAACGCAAAGTGAAAGGGAGCCCAGCTGCAAAAAAAGGCGAGAGTGTAAACCAGGGGTTTCAAACACGCGGCCCGCGGGCAGCATGCGGCCCGCAGGCAACCGGCTGCGAGTTTCGGTTCGCATGTCTCGCATGTCACAAAAAATTGATACCAATTTTTTTTTTTTTTCTCAATCAGCACGAGCATTTGCCAGAGGTAAAGCTACGAGCTCGGGATTCTCGCCTTCAAACAATATTGCCATTAAAAAAAAAAAAAAAAGACAAGAATTTCCTCGGAGTGAATAAAAATCCTAAGGAAATCAAGAACTGTTCAATTAATTGAATATTGTTAGACATGTTGAGATTGGGTAATTCATGGGTTAATTTCAGCAACGAGAACGACAGTGTACTTCCTCTCTTGTTCTATTAAAATTACAGCATGTTGGCAGGGCGATGTCATATTAATTATTGGTATCACATGAGTTTAGTGCCAAAAGTAGTCATATAACCAAATAAAATTTAAAGATGTCACAAGCAAAACCGTGAGTTGACAAATAGCATAAAGCAAGAGGTCTCTTCTCTTTAACATCTTTAGACCCCCTTCTTACTTTGGCCCTAGACCTTTTTGGTATGGGCTATCTGGCCTCCATACTCATTTGAGTTTGAGACCGCTGGTGTAAACAAACGAAGAAGGACAAAATAACCATAAGCCCCCTTTTTTTTTTGCTTTTTTGACAGACTGTTGTGTTTTTTGTTTTGTTTTTAGTGTGGACACTTTTTGTTGCGTATGGTCGTGTTTTGAAGATTCTGTGACATGTTTGCGATGTTGGGAGGGCTTTTAAAAGACTGCTGCTCTTTTTTTTTCTAGCGGCGTCATAGTGAGATTGCACTTCTTTTTCCACTTTCTTCAAATCTGAACGATGAAGGCGTTAGCATTTTCTTCACAAAATTTGAGAAAATGAGCCATGGAATGCGTTGTCAGGCACCATGCCTTTTTCCCTCCCCCCCCCCCCCCCCGGGCCCCCAAACGCAAAAAAAAAAGTGTGGAAAAAAAATGAAAAAGGCTGCTTCTGGTATTTTGGAAAGGGGGGGGGGGGGGGCGAAATCTAATCTTTGCCCTCTCACTACGCCCATGTGTACAGCGTGTCCCCTCCAAAAAAATATACAGTGTGTTTTTCACCGCGGAAACAAAGTATGCATTACCGAACGATTAGTCGCCCTCCAAATGTAGCGCTGGCAGTCCGGACCAGATCGTATACGGCTCTGGGCCATGATGCAAAAGTTTCGGAACTAACCGTTATCTTGATAAAAATATATAGGAATTTTTTATAATATCTTTAATGGGCGAATGGGTCTCGTTCTCAGAAGTGCGAGCCATTCAGCCCTGTGCATTTATGGGCCTTGTCGGCCAACATAATCTCCGAAAATTGCGTAATAACTTTTAAATAAGATCACGGTTACATCTGCAAATTTAGCATCTGGTTCCGACCGCTAGACCTACATTTGGGGGGAAACTGGGGAAACGGGGCGTTTGACGGTGTGTAATTTGTTTTTACGATTTAAAAACAAGAAAAAAAAAACATTTTTGGGGGTTATCCTGCATAGAGGGACTCAGAAATAATTATCGTCAGGTGCGGGTTGCACTTCAGGCATTTTCATATGAAATCGCTCACTTTGTGACCATCTTCACACAGACCTCTAACCGTATGATAACAGTCATGAACATTAAACTTAGGGATGTCGCGAACCACCCTAGGTTCGAATTCGAAAGGTGTCGATATTTTCGAACCGAACTGAGGTTAGAATTCGAAAGATTTCGATATTTTCGAACCGTGCCAAGGTTTGAATTCGAAAAGTTCGAAATTTTCTAACACCGTAGAGTTTCGAATCGAAAAGTTCGAAGCTTTCACAGTTTCTAGAAGTTCGGGTTCGAATATTTTGAAGAGCTTTTTTTACTTGAGGTTAGAGAAATTCAAAGATTTCGAACTTTCCTATCTTGAAATTCGGGAGATCCGAAAATTTTGAATTTCTTGGGATCTGATGAAGTTCAGAAAATTCGAAGAATAGAATTTCTCTAAATCTAAGGTCAAAAAATTTGAAGATCTCGAAATTATTCGAACATAAAGTTCGATAAGTTCAAGGGTTTCGATTTCCTTTTAAAGCTAAATTCGAAAAAAAAAAAAGAAACTTCGAAGATTTTAAGTTTTATTCAAGTCCCAGTTCGCAAAGTTCGTAGTCCGGTTTCCATGTTCCTCTGCAGTTTCAGTTCCAGATAACGTTTTCACGTCTCACTAGTTTTCACAAAATCAGGTTTAGAAAAGTTCGGGCGTGATATTTAGACTGCGCGAAGTTGGTCAGGCAATTAAATGAGACGACGAGTGTCCCGGATGTGCTGCAATATTTGCCAGTGCAGGGTGGTGTGTGACCATAGATCAGTAATTGTGACCGCCAGCACGGGGGGGGGGGGGGGGGGGGGGGGTGCTTAGCTGACATCACGCAGTAGTGATCACACGAACGCACTGCATCCAGTTCGAAACGGCCAGGGGCGGGCAGGTGGTTGAGGCTCAGAAAAACCTTGAAGAGATCTGGCAAACTGCCTCCTTACCCCCTTGCACGCTGGTAGTAATCCGATCGAACGCCGCCCGAGTGGACGGAGGAAACGTCGAGCAAAAAGCACAGAAACCGACAGAACTCGAGGCGGAGGAGCGTTCTACCATAAAAGGCTCTGGTTCTACCACACCAGTGGCGTCGGAAGAGGAAGCACGAAGGTGTGTGTGTGTAAGCCCCCCCCCCCCCCCCCCCCCCCCCATATTTCGGACTGTTACAGAAAACAATACGGGGAAAGAGGGCCTAGTCGAGCTTATTTTAATCTGAAATTATGGCTTCTGTCGCTCTTCACTGCATAAAAAATCGTGTAGATGGTCATTGTCGGAACCTCGTTGTCAGAAGGCACTACTCGTCAAATGCCTAGTGGTTCGGAAGTTCAAAGCTATGGCCTTTACGATCTAAATAACTGTGCCATTAATAAAAAAAAAAAAAAAAATAAACATAAGAAATGCGGGGATGAAAAGCTGGAGAGAAAAAAAAACTATCAACAACCCGCCGGAAGTGTTGCATTGCATATTCACAGGCTCAGAACTTCGAAACAGGTTTTACTCCTACCAAAATGTGTACAAGCTAAAAACAAAACGTCCCAAAAACGTAAAGCAAAAAAAAAAAAAATAATAATAATAATAAAAATGATTTTTTTTTTAATGACGTGCTGAATTTGAACTATATCTGAAATCTTCCCCCATGAGATAATTTATTCCTCAACGGGAAAGAAAAGAATAAATACATTATTTTGTATTATACAGAGGGCAATGATATGTACTGTCTGTGGTGTTAATTTAAATGCAATACCTCGAAAAATCTAGACTAAACAAATTACAAAGTTTAGGGAATGATTGCCCGTAGATTCACGTTTAGACATTTCTTCAAAACTCATCGTGAATAACAATAATCATATCTTAAGACGACACTTACCTAGGCTATACATAGATCATTGTCAAAAAGTTTAACGTCTCTACCATAAATAGCTTCGGCTATAGAGCGCTTCAAATATGGCACAAACGACAATCGTCAAAAACCCGTCGTCCTTCCTCGCTCCTTCAGGAATTTATTTTTAAAATAAACGGCATTGTCTTTCGCAAGAAATGCGGCACCGCATGTAAAAATCCCCCCCCCCCCCCCCCCAAAAAAAAAAAAAAAAAAGAAAACGAAGGTACTTTACTGCCTGAATTCAAATGCAACCGACCGCCGGTCTTTCGAAGTTCGACGAATTTCGAACTTTTACACTAAACTTGCGAAGTTCGTCGACCTTTTAACTTTTCAAAATTCGAAAGTTCGTAATTTTTCTGATTTTCTAGATAAATAAGGTTGAAAGTTTGAAATTATCGAATTTCTTAGCGTAGGAAGTTTGAAAGTTCGAAAATCGTCGAACTTTTTAGTGCAAGAAGGTCGAAAGTTCGAAAATCATTGAATGTCTTAGTTTATGAGGTTCGAAAGTTCGACAAGCATCGAATTTTGTAGCGTAATAAGTTCGGAAGTTCGAAAAGGATCGAATTTTTTAGCTTAGCAAGTTCGAAGGTTCGAAAAACACTGCATTTCTGAACGTGCAATGTTCGAAATTTCGAAAAGCGTCGAACTTAGTTTAACAAGTTCGAAATTTCGACTTGTTAAACTAAGAAGTTCGACTCTTTTCGAAATTTCGAACTTTGCACGTTCAGAAATGCAAGTTTTCGAATTTTCGAACTTTCTATATTGAACAATTCGACGGAAGTTTGAAAATTCGACTACCGTAGAACTTTTTGATATAGAAAGTTCAAAAACTTTCGAACCTTTCGAACCACTTGAATCGATCATCGAAACTTCAGTTCGAAAAACGTTCGCGGCGTCCCTAATTAAACTCCAAAAAGCATTAAATTAGATTACACAAAAAATACAGGAAGATCCATTGGTGGTTTCTTAGGGAATGCATTAGCATGACCCATGGAAAAGCCACATACGTCCCCCTTTGGGAGACGAACGTTGACCACTTGACTTCTCTATTTTGGCTTTCTCTTTTGCTTCTTCTATTTCTGCTGCCTCTTATTTGGCTTTGTTACGGGGTCAGTGTTAGTGTTTCCCAAAAAGGGACGTGTGTGGCGTTTCCCAAGGATCATGCTAATGGATTCCCTAAAAATCCACCAATGGATCTTCCTGTAATTTTTTTCACCCCACTTCTGTACTCTGCCTGTATGAGTGCGTCGACGTCCTTGGATACGGTCATCTCCATATCACTTCTGGAAAGAACCGGATCCATGCCACTCGTAGATGGAACCGCATCCAGAATACTCAAGGAGTGAACCGTAGCCATCGTTTTAACAACACAACACATCACAGCCCACGTGCACCGCTACTACGGAAACCCAGAGCGAAGAACAACCGGCGACGGCAGAGCGGCAACTGAGCACTCCCGCATTCCACCGCGGCGCAATACTTACTAGATAACAAAGCCGTAGTGCTGAAGGAGATGGCGTCATCAAAGAAGGCAAACGCTGGGCACAGTTTTAACACGACGATTACGTCAACGTTCGGCTCAAACTTCACTCGAAGCCGAGCGCTGACGCAACGCTCGTTTCAATCCTAATCAGAGAAGGCCTTGGCCTTCTCTGATTAAGCCATCTTATTCAGCACCACGGTTTTGTTATCTAGGAGGTGTTGCGCGGCATCTCCTCCTCTCTGGCTCCGCGTCAGTTGTGCGCGTAACTTTGCCAAAAGTGAAAGGGCTCGTTCTGACCAAAACCCGAGCGGTGTCTGCCAGTTTGTCAGCGTCGGGGAGAGAGGGAGAGGTTGACCCGTGCTGACGTTAGCGCTTCGGACCAATAGGAGCGTAGCATGCGTCACCCTTTCCTTCTCCCTCTTCCCCGGCACTGACGAACGAGAGACATCGCCGGGTTTTCGGCAAAACTAGGCACTCTAGTCAAAACGAGCGTCCTAATGCTAACACATTAAAATTTCTAAAACTAAGAATAGTGCAATATTGACGTCGTGATATTCATTTTACGTTAGGGGCCATTAAACTCCTCTCCCCTTCCCTGCATTGTTTATAATATATGTTTTATATATATATGGGGGATGGAGAGGGGGGTTGCAGTTGCGAGCGATCATGGAGGCTCGCCCATATTGACACGAGCGAGGGTTGGGACTGCCATGAGTTCTGCAGCGCAAACTTTCGCTCCACGCGCTCAGAATGGCAGCGGTTGCAATCAGTTCATCGAACGACGTTTCATTGACACGCGATGTTTCATCGACAGATCCTTTCATCGACTGCTCAGATTATCTTTTTTCCTGTAATGAACCGCATCAGAGGGTCGTCGCAAAGCGGCGTGTACGGGTGGGACAGGTTAAAGCCAGGCGGGTACTGGGTTAACATTTTTTTTTTTTTATAATTAGCCGCCGTAGACTGTAGCCGCGACGTGGCGTGAACGGGTGGCCCGGGTGGTTTAACGCGTGCCCCAGCGATACACGCACGGCAAAATGTTCCTACAGTGTGCAGTTCGTGTAACGAGTATCGATGAAACGTTAGTGTTGGCAAAATTTGTGTCCATGAAACTCCACGAGAAGTTGTGCACGAAACATGCTTCCACGAAACGCCTTTCGACGGTATACGATACCCGTACGAAAATGTAAGATCGGAGCGGTTCCAGTTTAGAGCCGCACGGTTCTAAACTTGTGGACAGTTCAGATCCGCGGGAATCCGATGTGGTACAGCGCGGTTCTGGGTGTAACCAGTCGTATCCAATGAGACGCAACGCACTGAAACCGCACGGTGATGAATGGATCCGATCCGTTCCCCTTGGTTCCAGTAGGGTCTGCTCCCAGCCAGCGGGCGCGCACAAGCGTGACTGGAGGAGGGGAGGGAGGGAGGGAGGGGGGGGGGGGGGGGGGGTCGGCAGGGAACTTCCGCGGTCTCTCGCAGGTCACGTGTTAGGGACAGGCGCATCCGCTACGCAGGCGCTGCGAGCGGGCGTTCTCCGCGGGCCCGCCTGGCTTTGTCTGTTGCAGTCGGCGGCAGCGCTCCGAGGTTTAGGTTTTCTTCGCTCTCGTCAGGCTGTCGGTCGGCGTTCGCCCTGCGGCGACGTTCGCGCTGCGGGCGCACGGATACTGACGCGCCCATCGTTTGCCCTGGATGGATACCCACTGACCTCGGCTTTGAATCTTCATATAGTGTGAAAGTACCGATCCATTGGACTTTGGCTCGGCATCTGGATGCGCTTGGCGCTGGTGTGCTTGGTGACAGTACTTGGACAACTCGGATACCGCTTGCCCGCCGGAACTTCCTGATGCACACAACACTGGATACTGTGCTTGTGCGTGCTGTGTGTGTGTTCCGTGCACCGTGTTTGGTGACGACGCCTGGACGACCGTGTGCGCCGCCGGAATTACCGCTGCGCTCACCACTGGACTACAAACGTATTTCGAGCGCTGCCCTTAGCCGTTACAAACGAGAGATCGTCGCGATTTCAGACCCGGTCCGCCTGGGTCTGAAATCGCGACGATCTCTCGGTTGTAACGGCTAAGGGCATCGCGCGAAATACTTTTGCAGAGTCCAGTGGTGAGCGCAGCGGGAATTCCGGGGTCTGAAATTGGGGCACCGCCACTGGAACCAGCCGGTTCCGCCTGGATCTAAAATTGGGTCCAGGCGGAACCGGCATTTTTCATTCCGGCCTGTATCTGACATTTTCGTACGGGTAGGGACCTGAACGGTAGGGAGATCCTTCAGTTGTACCGTCCCGGATCCAACATGACCTCTTTAAATTAAGCTTTGGCGTCCCGTGAACTTCGAGCGTTCACGCGCTTCCAGAGCACGACGAAAGGCAGCCAGAGCATGCAGGATCCTGGGGGTATCCGAAAGATACGCCCTGTGCCTCTCATTGACGAGGGAGGAAGGAGAGTTTGAAACAAGCTTATAAGCTCGGTCTGCTGTATTACATCACTCTAATGTTTACAAATCCATTGCCCAGCGTGCGATCTCCACAGCCCAGCACGCACATGTTCGTCACTTAGCAAAACACACGGATGGTGAAAACATTGCACAGCGATCACTCGACGTCATGCGTTTAGACAGCGGCTGAAAGGACGTGATGTGTTTTCCCGCCAAATTTAGCGGGAAAACTGAATTGGTGCATAGGTCACGTGAGGTCAATTTTTCCTCTAAATTTAGTAGGGAAGCTGAATTTGTCTGTAGGTCCCGTAACGTCAGGTCACGTGACATAAATTTGTCCGCCAAATTTAGAGGGAAACCTGAATAGGCCATATGCGAAATTTAGAGCGCCATCTAGTAGCGTGCCGAGAACTACGTCCGCCATCTTGTTAGTGGCGAGAAAGCGAAACCAGAGATCCGACCGGCA
This sequence comes from Ixodes persulcatus, assembly GCA_013358835.2. NCBI lineage: Eukaryota > Metazoa > Arthropoda > Arachnida > Ixodida > Ixodidae > Ixodes > Ixodes persulcatus. The sequence goes on from JABSTQ010006816.1 coordinate 19,726, forward strand.
AAGACCCCATGTAAACAAGCGACCCTGTTTCGTGCGAGAGATGCGATGCCAACGATTGCTGCGTTCCGCTGCTGATGCAGCGACAAACATTTGATTCGTGCGTGACGTGAACACAAACGCGAACAGGGTTCACCTTTTTTTCCTTTTTTTTTTTTGTTACTTGAGAGGCAGCTTTTGACAAAAACGATCGATGACAACGCGAAGAAACATGCGGACGTTATCGCGCCGCGTGAAGCCATTTACAACTATTGGACTGGGACCTAATCTTTTCACGAAGTTGTATTAAATTTGTTTATTACCTCTTTTTTCTTTTATGTGCGTTGTAGTGTCTGCCTGCCTTTTTCTTGACGCGCAAGCAGCTCAATGCATGCGGACGAGACCGAGGCTGTTAACCGTGGCAAAAAGATGGCAGTTTTAATGATCTACGCCACCAACCATAATCGAAGATGCCTATGCTTAACAGTGGTATGGTTAGGTTCATCCCAGTGGCTAAAACTTCGATGTCGGTGGCGGCAAAAACGTACGTTGCGGACGTCGAATGAAGCACCACGGGCCGTGCCAACTTCATTTTACAACCTCCTTTTTTTTCATTTTGTCGCAGCAGAGGTAGAAATTTTGTTTTGTGCAAAGAAGCTCGGGGGTAGATTTGAGAAAGTCACTGAAGTTATTCTGTCAGGGTTGAACAAATCTTCATTAAGCCCAAAATCCGTCAACTGTGCTTGAGGTCAATGCTATCTTAAACCAATTTTAGCCCTTTGCAACGCTTGAAAAATATTGCCCAGGGCACAGTTTCTTTTAGAAGAACACAGTCTTCCACCAAAAACCCTCCGCCAGTAAGAACTAAAACAACAACTAATTTTGAGTCATGTATTTGCGTGGAGTGGTATACCGCTAAACAATACGACTTCAAGCGTATTCGCATCGGAAAAAGAATTCAAAGTGTTCTCAAAGATGAAAGGCATGATGGCCTAGTCCTTTCGGAAGCCTGTGCACACGCTGGCGACAACAAGCTTCCACAGCGAAGGCGTAGGACTTGGTCCGCTGCTTCCACGAGGATTGTCGCCAGCGTGCACAGGCCTCCGAGAGTTTTGTCAGACAGTTGCGGTAGGTTGTTTAAACTGTTCGTTCGCGACAACGCTTGCTAACATTAAAATGGCGACGCTCTCAGTGTTGTCAGACCACGTGGCGTAAATATTTCCGCTGAATTTAGCGGGAAACCTGAATTTCATTGAAGGGATATTACAACCAAATTTCGGCGCTTATGTTTTGGTCTATCACGTGTTCAAGGGAGTAGTATCACATCGGACACACCGATCTCTTGTTGAAAAAAAAAAAAACGAAAAAGAATTTTAAAACGAATTAAACAATTAGCAAAGTAATTAACCTGGTGGGTATCGCTAAAGCCTCGTTTGTAATGCCCGTCTAGGAACTTTGACAGGTCGTGACGATGCCCAGAGCCATATATAAAGGGCTCTGACGATGCCTGTCTCGCCTAGAACTAGTCGAATTCCGCTCTCAGGGTGCCGCCACCTTGCTCAGTTGGGGTGCGCTTGGGCGCGGTCTAGCGAGGCTTCGTAATCGAATTATGACGAGTCCAAGTGCACCCCATCCGAGTAAGATGGCGGCGCCTGAGCCGACGTCATCCCGCCCTCTAGCTCTCTGGCCACCACGAGAGAAGGGGGAGGGGGAGGAACTCCCCTCTGACTGGGACTCTATCTTGAGTCTCCCAGACGTCGCTATTATCCCTCTACGAGATTATAGAAGATCAACTCGTCACTCAAAATTCGTACAAAAGCAGTTTTGGGGTTAGTTGCGGTGCGCCGATCGCTAGCGTGCTTCGACCGCTTCTGTGGCTGGAACGGCTAGGACAGTGGTTCTCAACCATGGATGTTTCGCGGACCCCTTGTTGACCGGCGCAGATGATGGAGGACCTTGTTCGCGGTGAGGGGTAGGGAAAGATATAGGTTAATTATGATAGCGATTTATTAAATGAATATAACTAAGGGCTGTGTGATGTAGACTTCTCTTATTGACATTTACACGAGAAAACTTGTCCAAAAATTGGAACGTTTCTTCTCAATTTGAGAAAAGACGACTTTTATTGCCAGGCTTGACTGAAAGGCTGGACTTCGCGGACCCCCATTTGAGAACCACTGGGCTAGGACATCCTGAAGACGCCAGCCTCGACGCTGCTTTGCTTATCCCGAGACAATCTACGTCACGATTACTCCGGATCTTACGTGCTCGCCGCTGGCAGCGATGAAGCTCAAAATACAAACGTGCCATTGTTATTTACGGATACTATGGATCATATTCCGCTTTTCTGAACACGACGGGTATATTTAAAATTTTGTTGAAGTATCCCTTTAAAGTGGCAATTTGGGCCAGTTGGTTCATGATCACGTAGGTAAGAGCCAAAAACTACAGGGACAATATGAGGCGCCCAGGTCTGTCTACTCCATTGTCCCTCTGTTTTCTGGCGCTTATCTACGTGAACTTGAATTTGTCTGTAGGTTCCGTGATGTCAGGTATCCGACTGCAAAATTTAGTGGGAAAACTTTTCGTTTACAAAAGGGCGTTTTCAGATAAGATCGGACAACCATGTACGGTGACCGTTTTTAATTTTGATGAAAAAAAAATATTTTGCTGGCTCCGTGCCCAGAGGAATAAAACCAATCCTTGTTTTCGTTTTTTTTTTTTTTCTGTCTTTGCGTGAAAAAATGTAAGCACCCCTCAGTCACGTACGCGTTTTGCGTGTCGCGCGATGTTGACATTTCGGGCGGCTTCCCCAAAAGAACTGTTCTGGCTACGAGTCTAGAAATGTTCACTGACAAATTAGGCATAGGAAGGATTGACAAAAAGTATTAATCACCGAGTATTACGGTCGTTATGTTGAGAAAAAGAATCGCAAACACGGTACATTGCGCAATAACGCTCTGGATTAAAGCTTTTTTTTTTTTTCTCCTTATCTATAAAAGCTAAGGTCTTCAAACTTTGCCAGTGTGTTGCCCTGTATATAGTTAATCTTTGCTTGAAATATTGTTGTCCTAGTTGGCGGGAGAAATTGACAGGAATTGCTCACACTGGGGCATTTAACTAAATATGCGTTATTGTGAAAATCATTAAAAAATGGCCATCTTTAATATTTTTAAACTCTCTGAAATTAACGTTTATAAT
>JABSTQ010006817.1:0-27290 GCA_013358835.2 Ixodes persulcatus
TTCACATGATAATACGACGTGACACCATGACGTCGCGTGACATCGCCGTCATGAGACTGCATGAATTCAAATGACATCGCACATGCACACACGTGCCCAGCTCCTTCGCAACACCGCTTCCCTATATTCTCCAGAAGGATGTCGCCAGTGTAACGTTTTTTCTGCCTCCAGCGGTCCGGTCTCCCTCTGCCCACCTTGTTTGGCGTGGGTGCCTCGGCGGCTTGCCCCGGGGCGGAGGCGGGGCCGGGGCCGCAGCGGGCGGTGCCTGCCCCGAAGACTGGGTCTGGGCGCGCTTGCCCGGGTGTTGATCATCACGTCCATCACGTTCTCGTTGACCCTCAGAATCCGGATCAGATCCGGGGTTGGAAGAAGATGCGGTTGTTCACCAGGGCCCTGCATGTCGGGGGCGGAGCAGCATTCGGAGACACTCGGTGGGAGAAAAGTAGACCTGTTCTAAATTACCCAACTACCAAGTGGAACGCTGAAAACCCACGTTACGAGAGAAGCTCAGTTGTGGAACTGCCGCTGACGGTTGTACCCCTCTCTCCCCTTCGAGTCCACCACGCGTTGATTTCAAGGGCCATCGAGAGGCTCCGTTTCAAAACTGTATTTCATAGAGAACACGGTGATGTGCCCTCTAGACTGTGCCTCAAGATGTGCGTACTAATTCGAGTACAACGAAGTTGCAATAGCAGACGTCCCCAAAATTGTAGCGCGTTGAACAACGGGAGACGGACCTCTGGAGAAATGGAAGATACTGCTCTTGGGCGCAGAGACTAAGGCCAGTTTCATAACTGAGTTGATCTAGTAACGTTGACTAAAACGTAATTACACAAGCTGCACGGTCTACTTTTACCCGCAATTGGCGGTGGGTGACATCGCCGGCGATCTTCGGTTGCTAGGTGTAACGTCACGGCGTCGCTTCCTATAACCAGCCAATCCAGTGCGACCTCCGTTTTTATGCGTACTATCGCCAAGCCTCCCGAAATATGCACCCGTTCTCCATCTGTCAGCACTTGCAGAAAGTAGTTCCTAGCCAGTTTTTACAGTCAGTGTGGCTCGACGCCATCCTGTGGCGACATTGGAAGCTTTATATACGTGTGCTCCAAAGCAGCCCAAGGTCAGTCTGTATTAGGGCACTAATACTAACGTGTTAAACCAGATTCCTCGGACGCTACAGTCGTCTTCAACACGATGACGAGGGTGCAGGAAATGCTGATCCCCCAAATCAAAGTCAGCTAATAATGCGGGAAGATTTGACTGCGGGAAGGGTCCCTACTACCCTTTTTTTTTACAAAAGGGTAGTAGGATCATTGAAGGGTGTGTGGGGAGAAGGGGGGGGGGGGGGACTAAGGTTTCCTTTTGTAGAGGAGGAGACTCGACAACGTCTTCACTTTTGTAACCTGAGGAGCGCACAAACCACGTAAGGAAAAACTGTTTTTGTCTGTGGTTTTACTGATAATTGGCCCTAATGTTCGAACGCTTTATGTTGCACCAAGCTATTGAGGTAGGCATCTACTAAAACTCTTTCATGCTAGAAACACACAACCACACACGCATACACTTCAATATGTTTCACGTTTGATACATTTTGAAAACAGCTGCTCGTGCAGTGCGGCAACGCAACGCTAGGAGTACATAAAAAATTGTAATCTCGCGAGGGTACACCGGTGGCGCTACCGATTTTAGCCTTCTCGTTTTTGCCTCATTTGGCCACGGTGGCGCTGATGATGAACCGACGATGACGCGCTCTGGAACTCTGCCCAGTGCCTATAGCCAACGTAGCGTGTTTGACGAGGCCCATAGCTCGCCTGCGCGCCGAAAACGTCGCACTATAAACGAGATTGCAGCGTACACGCACATTGCGAGCACGGAACCAACTAGCTCAGCTTAAGCCTGTTACGGAACATTCTCACTATGCTCTCCTTCAGCTGCTCGGCGATCTGGCTCGACTGCGGAAGGTCCCGGAAAGAATTGCCCAGTTGAGCACCACGCATATTTACGTAACACTGAACTTTGCGAAACACCACGTCGCCCATGCCTGCGCCAGTCGAGGTCGCCACCACCTTGAAACTGATACTCTCGCTGGGCTCGACTTTCTTGAGAGGTTCGCGCAAGGGGCCCGCGGAGCCAGTTAACTAGCAACGCGAATTCCCCAGCGTTGCTTGCGTACGCAATACGTTAGCCTTTTTATTGGCACGCTCACTCCCAACCTGCAATTTCCTCGCGTGCGCGAGGGTTTTGCGTATGCTCCACAAAAACTGTCTAATAACAAGTTTTAGAATGACGTACGCAAAGAAATAGTGCCGTCGCCACGCGCAAACTCTGAGTGCGGGTTCGGCTGGGCGGAAGCGCAGTAGCGACGAGGTTATGTCTTTCCGTACGATATGGTTTTTGCATACTCTATTTTAAAACTCGGTACGATTTTCTGCTTATTTACGACCGTTTTGAAGATGGGCTCGCCTCGTAGAAAGTGCGCGGTTGCACATACGTAGGTTGAATACACAGTGTCCGAAAGTTACAAAGGCTTCTTGCTCACTGCAAAAGACAACTTACAAAAAATCCCTGCATGCAATACTGTGCACGTTGCATCATGGAATTTTCTTGGCCACGGAGAGGAGGGGTATGGTTTTGATCTCCATTGACGATGTAATGTATCTTGACACTGCATGGCAGTTAAGACAGCCCTCGCTTGCGCCGCACCAATTTGTCTTCGCGAGAGCCCCCCTTGAAACACGGACAGGTATCGCCAGGTGACTTCCGGCCATGAGCTTCTGTGCTCGTGTTTCTGTTTCAAGCAGTTGAGTTTTTTGGCTCTTAAAATATATACGTAACTCTGTAGCAAAATATTTATTGTGAGTCTCCTGACACCACAACTAATCGTGTGGCAAAAAAAAAAGAAAAAAAAAATTGGTAGGTGTTATAGTGTTTCTCGAAGCTGTCAGTGACTATAGACACTTTGCAGCAGCTGTTCATCGGTGCCGCCATAACCGACCTTCAGTTTTTGTTTCTTCTTATTTCGATTACTTCGCTCCATCATTACCCCAGCAGGACAAGTTATTGCCATCTTAGATTCGGCAGTGCCCTTCTCCCCAGCATTGGCCTTTGTAGGGGCTCGTCAAAGCCCGCTTCAGTGGCTTGGTATCTTGGTAAGACAAGAGAAGGTCAGCAATGGCGACTGTAATTTGGCGCGTGGGCAGAGTCTATAAAGATATTGTGCATTTGGTCGATCGTGAAAGCCGTCTGAAGCATGCTATCGTTTGTCGCTAGTGAAGCAAAGGCAACAGGAGCTCACCAGAGACTCTTGCGCATGACCTCCTCTTCCTGGGAAGACATCTGGACGGGCAGCAGGGCCCTCACCTTGCCCAGGTGGCTGAGCACGCTGATGATGTCAGACTTGCTCATGTGGCTGATGACGTACGTGTTCTCCAGGGCATTCATCAGCTCCGACACCGAGCTGTAGATGCGCAGCAGCAGGCGGAACATCTGCCGGATCACCTCCCGGTTCTCAAACTCGGACTGCTCCGCCCACTTCACCACAATGTGGACCACCTTCTTCGTGAAGATCTCTGCACAAACCGGTTCGGGTGTGAAACGTGGGTGGGGAACCCTCGGCCCACCAACGAGATCTGACCTCTAAGGTGGTTCAGCCCGGCTGCTGGATTCTTCGATCGCTTAACCTGCTATACACACGTGCACACAAAACACCAAGGGGAGCAAAGCTGGCAGAAGAACGTGAAGAGGGATCTTCTGGCAAACCTCAGAATGGCGTGCCGACGTTTCCCTAAGAGACCTAGAAGAAGCTAGGTCTCCTAGTGAAACGTCGGCACGCCGTTCTGAGGTTTATCAGAAGCTTCCCCTCCACGTTCCTATGCACAGGTATGACAAAACGTACAACGGTTTGGAAAGATAGCCGATCGTAAATCTAGAGCCACGTAATGAACCTTCACCAATCATGGTGCTTAAAATTATTGTTGCCGGGTATTTTGAAATCAGAGGAAACGCTTTACTTTCCTCCATATATGTCCAAACAGCCCGTCAAAAAGAAAGCAATATCTTTTAGCTTTCTGACACGAAATCTAAAGCCGAGGACGTTACATTTCTGAATCGTGGCGATCCAAATTGCGCCTGCACTGCACTAAGCAAGAAGATGGCGGTGCTCAGGAAAGTCTGAAAATAAAGTGCCGCAACACTAAGCGGAAGACCTTTCCTCCTCTCACGTGATCACTATTCGTTCCGGGAAGTGGCGCCTAGCTTGCATTTAGGCCGCTGAAAAAGCGCAGGGCTATAGTAGCAAAGCGCACATGAAGGCTCCCTAGTTGAGGCGTGTTTGCCACTTTGTTGAGACTTCCTAACCATGAGGTAATGCGCATGCCATGTCTTATCCGTTTCACGTGCGACCGTAGCAATGGGCCCTATGGAACCGCCACAACTGTAGCGTCATGGCGCGTCTTAGTGTGTTTCCTATCAAGGGACAAAAATGTTCAGAAATTTTCTAGTTCTCCTATATCGTCGACCTGATGGAAAGTGTTGGGATGTTTTCATATTTATGAGTTCTGTTCTTAAGAAGATCCTAGTTGCTGACACAAATATCGAACTACTCGCTGAAAATATGAAACACATAGAATTTTCAACGCTCGTACAGTGTTTTGGTTGCAAATACACCCCAACTCGTGTCACGCTCACTTCCCCATCTTCGAACACCATAAAATATTAAATGTTTACCAAATGTACACATATTAACCTGCAATCTACATTTTTCGGGTCTCGAGACCCGCGCAACCAACGTATGCTTCATTTTGCATTCGACCAGACCATCACTATGACACACTGCTTGATAGGAAGATATATTTTCTAAAATTAGGACGAACGTAGCCACACAGACACTGGCGTATCAAATCCCAAGCTATCTAAACACGTGTAGTGACCTTCAAAAACTTTTCGCACCTAGTACTTCGAAAAACAAATTTAAATGCATACTGATCCACTATAACGATAATGAGAAAAAACGAAAATTCCCGACAACGATAACCGAGTATCGTTGTATCTGGACTAGAAGCTGGGCGTTTCTAGTATTGAAACTCTAGAAACTGATCGTTAAAAGCAATACATCGTTATATCTGGTATCGTTATAAGTGGATTGCACTGTGGAACTCTAAAGAAGAAGTAGAATTGGAACGGAAGTGACTGTTTGGTATGAATTGTTCGTAAGAAACTCGTTATTCGCAATTTCTTTTCAATTTTTTATTGGTTGTTGTAATACTACGGATGGTGTAGAAAAATTATAGTTTATTGAAGAGCTTTTGATATTTTGTTCCGTCGTGACTAGTAACTATTCTTGTATTTCTACCATAAAGCGGTATCGAGGTCCCGTCAGACCATCTGGTCTTTTGCGTCGATGCTGCAGACGATCTATATTGTCTAAAAGAACCGAATAAAAAAAAAGTGGCATAATTCGGCGGGATTTGTTTCGACGGTGACGCACAAAGACGAGCGCCTTGACGATCTACTTTTTGTCCTGCTCGATTGTCTCGGTCGGATCATAGCGTTGGCTGCTGGCGGACTTAAAGCGAAACGGAGGATGGATGTGCGTGCACACCTTCGGGCAGAGTGACGCGTTCCTCTCCGCCTCCGGACTCCTCCTCGGAGGCCCTGACGAGGCTGACGAGGTGCATGAAGCGCTGGCGCAGGGACCGGTCCCCGTCGGCTTCCTTCTCCGGCGCGTCCTCCTCGGCGGCCGTGGCCACCTTCAGCCTGCTCAGCTGGTCCGCGTGCATGCTGCTCAGCACTTCCCGCAGGCCCTCCCCGCACAGGCACTGGTCCCAGTTCTCCTCCTCCAGGTGCTTGAACCCCAGGATGGCTCGCATCTGCGACGGAAGCCACCGGCATCACAATACCGCTCCGGATGGGTGTCCCGACGACACGGTTACGCAAATTTCAAATCTGAACAAAATAAAATAATTCAAGGGGCAAATGCTAGAAGACACCTGGGTAAGGAGATGCATCTTACTCGACTATAGTAAAGCCAGGAATGAGAGGCGTCTTAAGCGCTTTGTGTTCTTCGGCGTTCTTTTAGGATCAGTTTTTGCCCGCGAATGCAACCGATGAGATTTCGGAATTGCGGGATTATTAAGATTCTCTGCCCGTTTCTCACGCTGCCAGTGGCCATACGTCGAACCAGTCAACCAAAACACGTCCCTTTGCGCAGGAAGGCTGTGGGCAGTGAGGGGTCTCTTCACGCCTAAGACGGATAGAAAAAGCTGGTATTTAGTCATCAATGTGCCAAGTAGGTACAAACCAAAAGATGCGATTCTTTTTCTTGGGTATGATATGACATGATACCATGTTTATTTCGGCTCGGGATAGCCACGGCGCCGACAGCGCTACGCATGCGCAATTGCAACCGATCTGCGCAGAAGGCGTCCGCCATTAAATTGCAAACGCTCTCGGTGGTTTAAATTGGTCTCTCTCTCACTCTCTCTCAAATCTAAGTTGTTTAAAGGGCAACTCCGGTCCATAGTTTCGATTTTGGGATTATGACTGTTTTTAGCGCAGCCAGCGTCCCTGAATCGCAAGGTGTAATTTTTTTCTCGTTATCGTGCATAGTTTTAAAGTTATCGACGCCTCAAAGTTCTGCTTGGGGCGCGGCCGACAAAACCGGAACTAGCCGCTCAAGGCCCCGGCAACACTGGAAATCGTGGACGTGACGTCAACATCGTTCTCGTTCAACGAGTACGCAGGCCAAGCGGCACCTACCTCTTTTGCGCTAGCCGTCTAAAGATAGAAGGTAAGCTGATTTTGTTTTAATTCTGTATACGTGGTAGTTATCCAGCATATGTAGCAAGAGTTAGTGCGTATACCCAAAAGCTAGCGACTGGGAAACCCGTCAACTCGTTCGGTGCCGCACACGGCGGCCGCCGCTGTGCGTGCACTACGCCGTACTCGTCGCTTGTATACCCAAAAGCTAGCGACTAGAAAACGAGTGAACTCGTTCGGTGCCGTACTCAGCGGCTGTCGCCGTGTGTGCTGTCTCCCGTACTCGTCGCTAGGCCTAAATTGTCATCGGGGATGGAGCGGCGTTGCTCCACGCCGCGCTGCCAGTGACGTACAGTACTGGGGGCCCTCTCGCTTTCGCGCTGCGGGTCAGTCCCAGACACGAAGCTTTGAAGCTCTCCGGCGCGGGCCGCGGTGCCCGAACAGACGTGTGCTGGGCTGTACACGTCTGTTTTTTCCTTCTTTTATCCTCAGGCGCGTAAAATCCGAATTTGTAAGCTACGACACTAATTTACCACATAAGTGCGTCTAGGTGGTGAATCTAATTTGTAAAATAAAAAAATATAATAAAAAAACTTGCCGCACAAAAAGAAAAAGAAAAAGAAAGTTCATTAGGCAGACATTTTCTTCTCAAAGCTAGCAAAAGTTTTTGTGGGTGAGAGGAAAACAGAGAACGTTAGCAAGGTGAGAAGAACACTTTCTTTCCCTTCCACATTCTCACCCCCACCCACAACAATTTTTTTATTCGAATACATAGGACTTTAAACGTTTTCCTTCGTAACTTTTGACTAAGGCAAGTGTTTTTGTTTTTTGGGGCATTTTTAACTATTATATTTACCTCCAGCCGAACTTGGGTAAATTAGTGTTGTAACTTACAAATCCAAACTTTCGCGATTTTGTTAAGTCCTTCATGGTATCCACAAGGGCAATGTTAATTAATACTGCTGCGTAACGGGTTCGAACGATTGGGAGGCGAATGTTTATATCGCATGATCGAGCTTCACGCGCCGGCTGTTCGCTAGTAGTCGTTACGGACCTGTGTACTACGCACGAGATTGCGTAGTAAACAAGCAGTGACGCAAAGCAGAACATTCTGTTTTCCTTTTCATTATAAACTTCAGTGATTGCAGCTAGTTAGTGGTTGTACTCTACATGCCCACACTTCCCCATTCAACGGACATTCAATGGAGCGTGAATGCTCCATTGAATGTCCGAGGCTTTCCAAAGTCCACTCGTCGAACTGCGTTCACCCACACCTTCTCCAATTTCCGATCTGTTAGAAACTTGTGAAAAAGCACCTCCGTTGGTTGCGCAGCGGGTTGTCTGAGCAGCCCACAGCGCTACAAGTTGTACTCGGCATCTTCCAAAGAACAGCTGGGCAGTCTTGGGCGCACCGAGTTGCTCGCTAAAACGAGTCTTGGAGTCCTCACAATTAAATAAACAAAAGGCTATACCGAAGCTACACGGGCTACAAATAAAAGTAGCGGTGGTAGTGTCACAAAGAAGCGCGCGCAACGGGTGCGCCCGTCCGGACCGGAGGAAAAAAAGAGAACGATACTGACGTCACGGCCCAATGTTGCTTTAGCGATCGGCAACCCGCTGGCCGCCCGCTAAGGAGCAGCGGCTCGCGGCGGGTCGCGTTTTTATTATCGGCATTAGTTGAGAATGCGGCGTCGCCCGGACGTAATTTTTTGGCTGGGGTCGTATTTTGTGCCACTACAGCGATACCAGTAGTTTATTTCATTTTGAGTTTTGGCCGGAGTTGCCCTTTAAGTAACAAAAAATTGGGTGTCCTTCCACCCCGTGAAGAGGGAAGTCCAGCGAAGCTGGTGCTCTGCAGATTTGCTATGTCGGGCTGGGAGCAGCGGCAACGGCGGCGGTTTCACGTTGGCGGCGCGCCCATTCTCGCTTTTGGGCGCACCGACGCTCCTCGTACTCCCACTGCTCCTTGTACAACACGGGTGCGACCCATGTGAAGTCCAACTGATAAGGGCCGTGGCGCGATCTTCGGCAGGTGGCCGCCCAAGAGCGCGCGGCATTGCACAATGTCAGGGGGAGAGAGAGGCCGCGCATGGGGAAGGCGCGCGCGTGCAGCGCCGGCGTCTGCAGCATTAAATCTTCTAAAGCAAAAACCTAAAAAAATGGCATCTTTCACGCGCGTTCGTCAACGCTTTGTTTCGGTTATTTACTTTGAATCTTTTACACGGGGAAGATGTGCGCATGCGGCGTCGGCGTCTGCAGCATTAAGCGTACAAAATTGTTGGTCTAACGCTTGGTCTGACCCATGAGACGACCTGCCAGTACCTAGCCATAGACAGCTTGGCTGTAAAAATCGTCTGGATCATACGCTTCTTTTGTAGTCCGTCTGAGCTCCGCGTTGGTCAGCGCAAGAGCGAGCTCTATTTGCCATTCGCGAAGCGAGCGAAGGCAGTGTTCGTAGAAATTTCTCCATCTATCGCGAGCGAAGAACGCGGTTCGCCTCTACGAAGCGCCATTCGCAGGCGGAAATAAAGCAGGGATAGACTCTACATTGTCTGCTAACAGACTGAAAACAATTCGTAATCTGCTACGAATCGAGCGCCATGACAAAGGGACTAAAATTGTGATTGCCCACTATTTGGCATTGGAAGTCCTTAACAAGTCGCGCATTGTTTGCGTATATCAAGTATTTCTGCTGCAGAACATAACTTGATCATCCGTCGGTGGATGAAGTGGTACAAAAGGCAAGCACATCAGGGGTCTCGAAACCTCTCTTGCTATTTCTATGTTGGTGACACGTTTTCACCAAAATATTGCTCGATTGTGAACTAGCGACCAGGTCAAAAATCTCTCGTTGTTTGATTACGGGCAAGCTGTGGCGCCGCGTCCAATCGTGAGTTGATTGCGCACTCACTCTCCCCTCGACGAAATCGAACCCCTGGTAGCTATTTCTGGGCCTGAGTGTGCGGGTGGACGATCTCGCTCCAAAGTAAAAATGAATGCGGCACAATAAATATCACGCTAAAAGTTTTTTTTTCTTCTTCGACGAAGTGCATTTGGTTATATGTCTTTCCTATCCAAACAGTTTTTTGGGAGTGCAATGTCATTTTAAGAAGTCCACCTCAGTAGCCATCTATAGTCGGTGACAGGTTAAAAGATCGGGTGAACCTCCCCCTACCTTTTTCTACTTTAGCAGATCGAACGCTGGAATGGAGTGAATTACCTCTCTCCAGCCCGCAGTCTGCTAAAGTGGAAAGGGGTGAACAGCGCATCCCCTAAACTCTTAACCTGTCAACGACTATGTGCATCGGCTAGATGGCTACAGCACTCCTGGGGCAAACTGACTTTCTTTTTATAGGAACCTCGCGACACTCTTTTACATTGTTCCTCGGGATGTCATATCAACACAGGTGTGAAACTCTGCTCTTTCTACTGTCTGCCAGCGAACGGGCACAAATTGTTGGGGGGACGTCTGGGAGGTTTATATTAGATATAGTCTAGAGCAGCACAAACGCACTGCAGAGATTTCAAACAACAAAAAAAAAAATCAGTTTTTTTTTATGCATACCTGTTCCTTGGGTGAGCAGCGAAATTCCCTGGTTTTCTTGGCAGCGACTGACGATGGAAGGTCAGACTGCTTGATTTCAATGTACCGCCGTAGTTGATCCTGCAATTAAAAGAAATCACGAGTACTTGTACGCTTTAGTGAGGTGTTACACTGCCAAAAATTAGAGCGGTAGACAAACCTGGAACTAAATATAGATATTTATTAAGGCGAACTTGCGCTTATAACTAAAAGCAAAAAGTCTCGCGTATCCTACGGCAGCGACGAAGGGGCGAACATTTTGTAATGCATAAAGCAGATTTTGTTTAATAATCATTAGATTTTTTGGGTGACCAGATGCCGTTCGGCGAGATGATTCATTTGTTTTTTATTTCTGGACATGCGGCAAATGGGCATGCGAAGAAAATGTGAAACACTCGGGTTTTCTCGAACAGGGACGAGTGGGCAGACATTGATACAAATAGGCCGCAATAACCTATACTTACGCTTACAGGAGACGACGTATCACTTCCGCCAACTTACATTTTGTCAAAGTTCTCCAACTCCAACTTTCATGGATTTACTCCGATGAATTGGCCTAAGATGTTTCCTCATAACAGATGTCAAGATTCTATGCACCTAGATTTGAAATACAAGTTTGTTTTGGTGACACACATTTGAAGAAACTGGAGACGGCGCACGAAGGGGACAAACACAAAACGTCTAAAACGCAGCTCAGCTGAGCTGCGTTGAGACGATTTGTGTTTGTCCCCTTCTTCGTCCATCGTCTCCGTTTTTTTTTTTTTTTTCAAATATGTGTCACATTAACCAGCTCGCCTGTTTCCTTACTCTTTATTCTTTTTGTTGAATAAATAAACATAAATAACACTAATATATCTGCAACAACTACTACCCTTTTCGTCTGCAACCCCTCCAATTAGATTAGTGTTTAGTTTTGAGGCATCATTGCGTTCATTGTGTTTTATATTTATATATTTATATGCATACCCACTCCAATACGTAAAACCCCTAGCGGGTGCTCAAAGAAAATAAATGATGATGATATCTTATTAAATATAAAAAAATATTAAAAAGTGCTTATCAAATAATTTCATAATTACATTTTGAACTTCAGAGAATTTGCGAGCGAGCAGGAATCTCCTCAAAATTTAAATATAGAGTTGAACCTCGGTGATAGGTTTCAATGGTTATTACGTTCGTGAGCTCCGGTCCAGTTGAACTCCATTCGGGATATGCGTACTAAGTTTCCCTTTCTTCTGTTGCTTCTCGGTCCTTATGTCAATAACTACTGGCCGTTACCTTTTGTTCTACTCCCCTTTATATTACATTGTTTTGCTCCACTGCGCCCCTTGGCCGGGAAGGGCCTTAGACTAGGGTTTAAGAGATTCACGCCATTGCAATTGCCGGTTCATTTTTCCAATTAACCCCCCGACGTGCTGGAACACTTTTTTTTTCTCAATTGGTTTCCTTCATTTCGGCTGCAGAGCTTTTGTAATCGTGGGCACCGCGCGCTAGTGTCAAGCTTCACTTCCTGCATCACTTCGCGTGCTTCAAGACTCACCACTTTGCATCATGGCAGGAAGCTGCGGCTGACGTAGTGGAGCGTCTAAATTAGCTAAATTGGCGAAGCAAGTGTGGTCACTTTTATAAGTCAAGATTATCTGGTTATGATAAAACCCCCAATTTCAAAAAAGAGTTAAAAAAATATTCATATGTTTGAATACATATTTTAGGATTTGGATTTGCGGCCAAGCGCTCACATCACTAAGTTGTCTTTTTCGTCTTTATAGTGTTGCGTCACTTCGCATTCCGTCTGCCTTGCCTGGATTGCAAGATCATCGTTGCGGGCCCCTGCACGTGGCGCACACCCCCCTGCTATCGACGTGTCCGGCATCAGCTGTGTGACACCTACCGACGAAATCAATCTTCCTGCTTTGCTTAAAAGGACTGTCGTCGAGGCTGAACGTGGGATTTGCGGCCAAGCGCTCACATCACTAAGTTGTCTTTTTCGTCTTTATAGTGTTGCGTCACTTCGCATTCCGTCTGCCTTGCCTGGATTGCAAGATCATCGTTGCGGGCCCCTGCACGTGGCGCACACCCCCCTGCTATCGACGTGTCCGGCATCAGCTGTGTGACACCTACCGACGAAATCAATCTTCCTGCTTTGCTTAAAAGGACTGTCGTCGAGGCTGAACGTGGGATTTGCGGCCAAGCGCTCACATCACTAAGTTGTCTTTTTCGTCTTTATAGTGTTGCGTCACTTCGCATTCCGTCTGCCTTGCCTGGATTGCAAGGTCATCGTTGCGGGCCCCTGCACGTGGCGCACACCCCCCTGCTATCGACGTGTCCGGCATCAGCTGTGTGACACCTACCGACGAAATCAATCTTCCTGCTTTGCTTAAAAGGACTGTCGTCGAGGCTGAACGTGGGATTTGCGGCCAAGCGCTCACATCACTAAGTTGTCTTTTTCGTCTTTATAGGTGAGTCTTAGATCAGTATTCGTTAAATCCTTGTTATTTGCCGTTTCTTCGGCCGCAAATCCCTGCGAAGTGTTGTGCAAATATGGGTGTCGACTTGTACACCTATCAGATTCGTGTTGGCCGGTTCTGCTTTCGTGGAAAGCGGCGAGTGCATGAATGTTGTTGTGCGCCGTTATTATTCTCGAAGTCTAGATGCCCCAGCGCCAAAATCATGTTGTTGGCAATATGTATCGCGCAACTTTTGCTCTGCGCGGGAGACGTAGAATCTAATCCGGGTCCCGACGAACGTCTGGACAAGATACTAGCGACTCTTGGAGATGTGATTGCGTCCAATAAAACTTATCAGACGCAAACTTCAGCCAAATTAGAACAAATCTCCTCCGGAATTACTGATATCTCTCAACGGGTAACAAAGCTCGAGGAAAGGTTTTGTGAAGTTACTCGCCTGTCAGAAGAAGTAAAGTCTTTCGGAGTGACTGTAACCAAACTGAAGACTGATATGCGCACATTTACTGAGAAACAGCGCGAAACTGAAAGTTTGGTTGATGTGGTTGACGACTTGAACAACCGCCTACGCAGAAACAACCTTATAGTTAAAGGGCTGCCTGAGCAAGAGTCGGAGACATGGGCTGACACGGAGGAGAAGGTTCAAGCGTTTTTTTCCACCCACCTAAACGTAAGAGTCGGTGAAATTGAGAGGGCGCATCGACTCGGACCGCGCAAACCAGGTTTTAGCAGGCCTATTATAATCAAATTTTTAAACTACAAAAGCAAAAGTGAAATCATAGGTAACGCCCACAAACTAAGGAATCTAGCATCACCAAACATCTGGGTAGAAGACGACTTCTCCCCAAAAATGCAATTCATCCGTAAACAGTTGAGGGACTTCGCGCGAGCGAATAAGGGTGAAAGTAGATATCGGCTGTCGTACGATAAACTGTTCCTGAACGACAACGTCTACAAGTATGACAGTGCAAGCGGTCAAGTCTTACCTTCCTATCAAAATAATCGACCCTCAAACACAGCTAACATGCGGCCGTTTCAGAACGAGCCCAACTAAGAAAATTGGTGAACTATCTCTTCTTATCGCCAACTTTCGTAGCCTAATACCCAAACAGGATGATCTACTATCTTTCATTCACACTTGTTCTGCTGATATCATCCTGGGAACCGAGACTTGGCTCAGCTCAAACATAGAAGACTCAGAATTGACATTTTCAGACTGCTTTTCAATCTATAGGAAAGATCGGTATGGCTCTAGGGGAGGAGGGGTCATGATCGCCGTCAGGAACTGTATACCATCATCCTTCATTCCAGTCGACTCAGCGCTTGAAATTTTGTGGGTCACAATTGGAATGGGCTTCCAAAGGTGTTTACCGGACTCACGGGCAGATTTTATTGACAACCTTACAGAAACTGTAGATAATGTGCAATCAAAGTTTCCAAATATGCCTATATTTTTAGCGGGAGATTTCAATTACCCAGGTATCAATTGGGCAACAAATGAAGTGCTTAGAAACTGCCCGAATAAGAGTGAATGTTCAAAGTTTCTTGAAATGACCAGTTATTTTCAATTTTTTCAAGTTGTCACAACTCCAACACGTGGTGATGCAGTTTTAGATTTAGTTTTGACAACTCATCCTCAGCACACTTCGGTTAATGTTATTGATAAAATAAGTGATCACTGTCTTGTGCACTGTACTTTTTCTTTGCTTGTTGAAAAGCGTGATTTCTTGGGAAAACAAATTTTTGATTATAAGAGAGCGGATTTGGAGTCTCTGTTGTCCAGGTTGTCCGTGTTTTCTAGATCTTTCTTGAGTCGTTTTGATGAGCGTTCTGTAAATGAGAATTGGGTACTACTTCGGGACGCACTGTATGAATCTCAAACTGCCTGTATCCCTGTAGTAAATATTGCACCTTGTATACGTTCACCGTGGTTTACAAACAAAATAAAACGAAGCATCTGGAAAAAGAAGCGCTTATATAGACGTGCGAAGTACACAAATAAGGAGGAACACTGGGACTCCTACCATGCGCATGCTTCAGTTTGTAAGAAAGAAATTGAACTAGCCAAGCAAAGTTTTTTTAACGTTGATGTCGAAAATATGTTGCGGACAGATCCGAAAAAATTTTGGAGGGTAGTAAATCCTAAAGCTGCCAATGTACTTCCGTGCTCTAGTACAGATAGTGTTTTGTTTGATGATTCCAAACTGGCTACTCAGTTTAACGAGTTTTTTTGCAGCGTGTTTACTGAGGAGAATGACATTTCAGATTCGGCTGTACTACAAATGTCAGTCAACAACAATATGGAAGATATAGTTATTTCTACTCATGGAGTTGAATGTGCAATTGATCGTCTACCTACCAACTCTAGTCCGGGTCCAGATGGCATCTCTACCAAGTTATTAAAATTAACCAAACCAATATCTGGTCATCTTCTTGGAAGGCTGTTCCAACAATCACTCTCCACAGGTGAATTACCGGATGATTGGAAAAATGCTCGTGTCGTTCCTACTTTCAAATCAGAAGATAAAAACGTATTGAATAACTACAGACCCATTTCACTCACCTGTGTTTCATGTAAGCTTTTAGAACACATTATATCATCTCAAATCATGACCTACTTATCATCAAATCATCTTCTTTTCACAAACCAGCACGGCTTTCAGCGTGGTCGTTCGTGCGAGACGCAGTTGTTCGAGCTAGTTACGGACCTCCATAACTCTGTCCACTCGTCCAAACCCGTTGATGCTATTTTTATTGATTTTGCCAAAGCCTTTGATCGCGTTCCCCACAAACGACTAATACATAAACTGAATAAATATAACTTATCCACCTTCGTCGTTAAATGGATAACAAACTTCTTAGCTAACAGACGCCAGTCTGTTGTAATCGGTCAATGTCTTTCCTCCTCCCTTCCTGTGACGTCCGGTGTCCCGCAGGGATCGGTACTTGGTCCTGTGCTTTTCCTGATATATGTCAATGACCTCCATACTAACATAACATCTTGCACTCGTTTATTCGCAGATGATTGCGTCATTTATCGTCCAATTACGGGTCCTCTGGATTGTAAAATTTTACAGGATGACTTGCATAAAATCTCTGACTGGTGCGACACGTGGTTGATGCAAATAAATACAAGCAAAACGAAAGCTATAACATTCACCACACAACGTCATCCATCTTCGCACACATACTTAATCAGAAATGATCCCATCGAAAATGTAAGTTCATTTAAATATCTTGGTGTTCACCTTTCATCTGACCTTAGCTGGAACACTCACATCCAACATGTTACTAACAAAGCGATGAAAACTCTAGGCTTCCTTAAACGTACTCTCTTCCAAGCAAACCCAGAAACCAAACTCGTTGCCTACTCAACTCTTGTCAGATCCCAACTGGAGTATGCATCCATCATTTGGCATCCTCACCAATCATATCTAGGAGAAAAAATAGAATCACTTCAAAACAAAGCCGCTCGTTTTATAGTTCGTGACTACTCCCGCTTTACTAGTGTAACCGGTATCAAACATCGACTCAACTTACCACCCCTTCACACCAGAAGGAAAGTTGCACGCCTATCGTTTATTCACAAGCTCTACCATAGCTCTTCAGCTTTTAAAGATGTTTTTTTACGACCAGCCCACCATATATCACCCCGTTTGGATCACCCTTTTAAAATTAATCCCATATATGCTCGAACTAACATGTTTAAAAATTCCCCTCTCCTTCTTGCAATTTCGGATTGGAACAGCCTTCCAAGGGAAATTGCCTCAATCGGTGATCATGAGTCTTTTGTTGCCGCCGTAAACACGATGCTACTTGAGTAGGCTAAGTTGAATTGAAATTTTCGTCTTCAGTTTTGTGCACCTATTTACCTTTGCTGTGTATATATATCTCCATTGTTGCTGAAAGTGCCGGAACGCGTCATAATGTTTTTCTATATGTATGCATTTTATTTTATTTTTATTCATTGTGTGTTGCTGCTTGGTTTTTGTTTTTCAAATTCTGTACTGTTGTTCCCCCCTATGTAATGCCCGTGTGGGCCTTTAGGGTAAATAAATAAATAAATAAATAAATAAAAGTTATCGACAGCCGTGAAAGTCCACATGAGTGATATTGCTGCGCGAGTGCTGTTTTCTGTTTCATTTATGGTCCACCGAAACGTTATTACTCGTTTCCCGGTATATTGAGGATCTACCCGGGGTAAAAGGATCAACGAGGTTCTACCGCAATAGTTCTCGTAGATGTTCTAATATCAGTTTCAAGTACACAGCAGCAACTGACCTCTCGACTGACATGTTTGTTTAACTTGACACTGTCTCGCTTCAGAACGGAAGTGCTGGCACCCTCTGAGCCCAACGCGGTTTCGGTCAATTCAGTACAGCCTCTCATACCGCCGCCCAGAGGGTGAGCGCCCTCTCACGTTTCTCCCGCCTAAAGGCGACACTTTTCCCTTCAGCTGCACTTTGTAGCCGAGTGCAGAGCTCCTAAGCTAATATCACTCAGAAGACAAAGTATACGCCTTTCATTGGACATGGTTCTTGTTTTACGGGACTCGCAATTAAGAAAAATGCTGAACAATCGCTTTATAATTGGAATTCGCTGTGACCACCGAATAAAAATAAATATAAAAACGTGGTCCCTTTCCATTGTGGCTTTTAAAATATATTCCTTTTATGGCTCTTTAAGTATGTCCATCCGGACGCCCCTGAACTATACAGTCAAAGGCATGTCCTCTCTCAGACCGGGTGCTGATCAAAGCTGTGCGCGCGCTCTCCTCCTTTTCCGGGAAATAAAAAAATATAATTGTCGCCTAGCTCACGTCCACGTTGCCGCTCGCGCGTCTGGCACCGTTTCACGACGAGCGGAATGATAGGGTCCAGCGACGACAATACGCACATGTCTGCCGCTTTGCCATGTACTCCCTAAAAGCTTCAGGGCGCTTATCGCTTGTGTCGGGTCCCCAATAGCGATGACGCGTTTGGCAGGTCTCGTCTCCTTGGCGGCACTATGGTACCTGGAACGCATCTGCGATTGTAGATTTTACCACAACCTCTTTAAGGGCTCCAATTTCTGCTCGAGGACGTCGCAGAAGTCTCACGCTGTTGTCTGTCGCGATCCTGACGGCGGAACCACAGCGGAGGCAGATATGACCCACCTTTGCTTCGCTGTGTGTCCATCTTCAGCTTGGCACTCCATGGAAACCTTGACAGCCAGGAGTTTGGGTCGCCCCGACGACGACGACATTCCTGTTATTTAAGCTTTTGCCAGAACTTTTCCGATCGACCACCAGGATTGCAACATCCAACAGCATGACACAGCGGATCTTGCGATGTCGTCCGTTGCCACTTGGTGACCACAGAGGACGCTAAACACACAAGCCGGAGACGCGTTCCAGGCACCGCAGCGGTACTGGTTAAAGCGACCCGCTGAGTTTGGTCACAGCGAGACAAAGATTTAATTTGCCTCTCGCAGAGCGAGCGACGATAGCGTGCGTAGATGGTTCGTCTGCTAACGTGAGCAAAGAATGCGGTTTGTCTGCTACGAAGCGCCATTCTCAGACTAAAATTAAACGACGTTCTTTGTTGTTAAACCTTTTGTGTCTGCTTCGCTTGGCCGTACGTAGGTTCTTTGTTGTCAAGCCTTTTTTGTCTGTGTCGCTTAGTCGTAGGTCTATTAAGGACGCGACGGTGAAATAAAATTTCAGCTGCTTTTGCAGTTTTGTGTCTATCCTTCCGCTCCTCTTTTCCCCCGGCTTCAGGGTTACCATCCTGCACCCTTGCTTTAGTGCTACCTAATTTGCCTCTCGCGGAGCGAGCTAAGATAGCGTGCGCTCGTAGACGATTCGTCTGACAACGCGAGGGAAGAACGCAGTTCGTCTGCTGCGAATCTTCATTAGCAGACGAAAATAAAACAAGAAAACACTGTACGTCGTCTCCTAAGAGACCGGGAAGAAAGTTGATCGTCTGCTACGAACCGAGCGCAGCGGCGAAGGGAAATCGGGCGCAGGCTGAAATCGTGATAGTCCGCCATTTCACGTTGGAAGTCACCAATAAGATGCTCTTCGTTTGCA
Source organism: Ixodes persulcatus (assembly GCA_013358835.2). NCBI lineage: Eukaryota > Metazoa > Arthropoda > Arachnida > Ixodida > Ixodidae > Ixodes > Ixodes persulcatus. The sequence continues at coordinate 18,875 of JABSTQ010006817.1, forward strand.
AATCTCAAGTTGTTCTACTAGCAACCAGAAGTTAACATTTGCTGGTGGATATAGGAGTACTAACTACAAGCACGTCAAAGGCAGTGATACCTCTATGGCTATGTGCATGTTGGTGGGACGTGCTCACCAAAATATTGCTCGAGTGTGATCTCGCGAACGAATCAAAATTGTTGGATTCACTGATTACGCGCAAGCCGTGGCGCCACGTCTAATCAGCAGCCGAGAGCGCTCTCACATTTTACTAAACCAAAATTGGACACCTGGCACAGAGCGAGGCAAGAACGCGTAAGCTACCGTCTGCAGGTTTCCCACGTAGTCATCCGAGAAGGACACGATGGCCTCCACGCGGTGGCGCATCTGTAGGTCGCACAGGTGGTGCAGGATGTAGCAGATCTGCAGCTTCACCCCCTCGGCCACCTGCATGTCGATCAGCCCCAGGGCGCCGCCATTGCCTGCAGTGGGCCACCAACCGACAGAGGGGGTGAGTGTCCAGCGTGCACCATACGAGCACGAGGAAGCTTAAAAAGACTCTTAACTCCCTTAAAATCATCTTTCTTCAAGTAAGTAGCTAGGAAACTTGCGCCATAAATTCAACTTTCTCCGAGAAATGGGAGTATTTGCGTTGCGAGACTAAATTTGAGGAATTCGAAAAGTGCTTCTATTTCGTGGTGAACGACTCGAAATAAAAGCATTCTCGGAATTAATCCCTTCTGCCTCAAAACATACCTTGCGACGTAAATATTAGGATAATTGTTTTTCAGTGGAATGTTTATTTGGCGTCTGAATTTACAAAATTCAGACCTTTGTCCGAATTTCATAAAAACTTTAGAGGGACTGTTATCCGCTTCACAAGACACAAGGTGGCACCAAACACGTAAGCACGTCATGTGACACAACGACGCGACAAAGTCACAGTATGTGACGCTGTGTCACATAACACAGCGTCACGTGAGGGGACGTCATGAGTCGCGTTTCGTATCATGTTCCGAATGGTGTTTTCGTAAAGTTTGGTGACGCTTTTAGACCTGAAAACAGCCCATTAATTGTTCCGCTTTAAGACTTCCATCGAACTGTCTAGACGGGACATATATGTGTAATATTTCAATTTCGCCAAAAATCTTTTGAACAATTTACGCCGCGACATAAATTTTAAGTCTGGAGCGACTCCGTCGGCTGCCACGCTTTGACGCGAGGTTTAGTTTTATTTAAAGACCGACGTCGCAGTGACGTCATACAACAAGTTTGAGATATGTAAAATACGTTGCGCACGTCTTAGTATCTTTGACAATTTGTGGATTTTATACAATTTATGATGTGTATTGTTTACTGACGTTTTAGCTATTTTAGTCCTATTTCATGCCTAATTCGCTTACTTTCTGGTGAATCTTTGGCTTCTTTGAAAGACTCAACACATTAGTTTACTACAACAAACTTTTGTGACGTATCAAGATAGTTTCAAAACAATTTGAAAGTACTATGTAGCTTGAAGCTTTCTCAATTCTTTTTTTATCAGGCTGGGAATGCGCATTTCTCATTTACTGAGCTGGAAAAATATTTTTGTTTTATAATAGTCTCTGGTTATGGTGTTCTAAAAAAATAAATAAAAAACACATAAAATTACGGAATTACGTATTTGTTTATAGCTGGCAAAATACGTAGAATATCTTTATGTGTCTCGATACTGTAGGTTATTTACCGAGACTAATACTGCGAATTCCGACAGCGCGGTATCATGTAATCGCTTACGTTAGCCAATGGGAGTGAGCCGCATTACACTGGAGGAAGCCCTGGTGCTGCAGTGTCAATATAATGTTCTCTCAGTCGTAACACACTTTTTTGTCATGCTTGAGAAATTTGAAGCAAGTTACCGACACCAGAAACCTTATCTATCTTAAAGCACGGCATATAAGAAAACAATCTAAACAATGGTTATTTATGACTAATGTAAAAGTAAAATTGTGCCTAGTTTTTTTCACTTTTTTATTAATCTGCTTCCAGGGGTGTCTTGTAGCAGTATTTTCATTTTTTAACTTTACTGAACATGATCAACTCTGGTGTCTCGACTAACCAAAATGCCATCTTTATTTTTTAAGCAAGACGTATTTCTATCATGAAATAAGAGTTGACAACTAATCATATACAATGTTCTGCAACCTTAGTGATAGGTTTTTCAGAGCTGTATATGGAGTATGATTCGGCTAAATATAACAGCCGATAATGCGCTGAGGGACAAAGAGATGAAAAGAAAAACATTCTCGCACACTTTACTTCGCGTGCACAACCTTAGGCTCGGAACACTCACATATCATAAACAAACACTTACGGATTCCGTAAGGTAAAACACAGCGACAGCTGAGGTTTGAGGCCGGAGCCAATAGGGTGTCATTTCGGAGCAGGTGGACTTAATAAACGGTAAAGGTGCGACCGCGCACCATAGAGTCCGCATAGACGTTTCGTATCAATTCGTGTAACACAGCAGATGCAAATTTCATAGCGTTTTGATAAAAATGAGGGTGTATTAAATAGAGATGCTTTAGTGAATCTGTTAAGCAATTTTATTGGACACAAACTAGGACTGCCTTGTGGTAATTGAAGAACACTTCGAAACTTGTGCGCCCAAGTTTGAAATCCAGGAAATAACGAAACTGCATCTGTGTGCATGAACCGTTCCCTGTCATTGGTGAGGCTGCTTGAAAGTCTTATACAACGTTATTGGACACAGACTAACACCGCCTTGTGGTCACTGAAGAACACTTTCGAAATCGCGTACTCAAGTTTCAAGTGTTGTAGCTCTACCTAATTTCACGCTCGTGGTTTCGTTGGCTCAAAATTATCCCCTAGCTTTAATGATTTTATCGTCCGAGAACTTTACTGGCTTAACTAGCAAAAACGCTTTGTTTTTATTTTTTTCATGATCAGCTGTTTCATGTTTATATTTCTACTTGCCGTCATGGTGTTACGTGACGACGTATTGTGACGTGACATCGAAATGTCACGTGACGTCACAGTGTCACGTGACGTCATGACATCACGTGACTCAGGGTGTCACCTGTCGTCGTTAGGTCGCGTGGCATCACTGTGCAACGCGACTTGACATGACAACGTCACGTCATGGTGTCAGCTGACGCAAGGTAACGGGTGACGTGATGACCGGCGTGACGTCAGAGTCGAATCGAGCAGCGTGACATCAGCGGCGTGACATGAACATGACGTCAGCGGCGTGACGTCAACGTAGAATCTTTTGGCGGAGTGCCCAAAATGGCTCGGGTTGATATGGAGCGCGGCTGACGGCGCGAAACACGCGAAGTGGCCTACTAACAGCTATCGCCGTAAAGAAAGTATGGAAAACGTTACCATGGTGCTTGTATTCTTATATAAAATGCATATCACTGACGGGTCATAGAACCGGCGACATGTTGGCTTGCGGCTTACCCTTTTCCTTCTGTTTTACGTAGATTGACCCAGTTAACTTGGAACCACGCGACTGGTGCTGTCCCGGAGAAACACGTTTTTATAGGAAGTCATCTGCTACAGCAATTATGAACTGTATCCCGCTGCCAAGTCCGGAACATTCATCGACGGAGTAAACAAACCATGTGCCATGGAACAAGTAACCTGGAACAATATTTTCTACAAACGCCAACGAGCTGCGCGTCGTATTCGGGGCGTGGAACCGGCGACATGTTGTCAGTAGGCTCACGCTTTTCCTAGTGTTCACGCAGGTTGGTGACCCACTCTGTCGATCACATTTCAATGAATTTTGCCGGTTCCACTCCAGAAACTGAATAACTTGATATGTACGAGCGTGTTCTCAAAATCTTGCGCGTATGAGGAGGCTTTTTTTTTCGATGCGCCAGGTGGCTTTCTAATTACTGCCCTTGCATGTCGAACTGAATTCTGGGCCTCTTTCGGAACAAGTTTCAAAAAATTTTAAACGGCCAAAGGAGCTTGATGGATAACCTTACCTCATTTGAAGATAGCAAAAAGTGATTTGATGCCTGACTTAACTACTTGCGCACGCGAGTGCATTCAATTTAGTCAAATTTGAGTAGACTGGAGCCGATGTGCGCGATTGTTAACGAGTTGAAAAACAAGCGGCAGGAATAGAAATTGCCTGGACGTTCCTTCCGCGAGGCTTGATGACTAATGGTATATTCGGCTGGTGATTGTCCAGCCCTTTGGAGCACTCTGAAAAGCCGTTGCCCATTCGACTGGTCGAAGCCGATAACTCTAAGTATATTCGACTAGTTCTTTCAGAGCACTCTCAAATTTTCGAATCACGCCGTCCTCTGGCTCGCAGCGCTGTGAGGCGCTCTGACTTCAAAATGGGATCGGTGGGAATATTAATTCAATGCTCAGAACAAGTAATAATACCTCAAAAAAAAAAAAAAAGGAAAAAAAAGATAAAGGCCGACTGCCATCCGCACATTTTTTGTTTGTTATCTTGCAAAATTCGTGTCGGTTTCAACGCACCGGCGTTACGGTAGTTGGGGTCGAAAGTCTCGGGGTCGAGCAGATAGAGCAGCCACTGCAAGTCCTCGTCGTCGAGCAGACCGACCAGCAGCAGCTTGTCTGCGAGCTTCAGCAGGGGCCTGCAAATCAGTCAAATAACCAGTATGAGCACATTGGTTCAGGAAAAACAAAAAGATAGAACCATTAATTAATAATTTTATTATTATATAAATATCTACACTGCGCGAATATGAGGGGTTAGACCTCCATTTTAACATTTTACCAATTTTCACAACCAGTGCCCTCAATACAATTTCGTTTAATTTTACGATGTGCACAGTCATTAATGATTCAGGGAAAGCTCCCAAGGTAGAACAGTTCTACGAAAAAATAAACTCCTCGTTAGCACAGTTGGTAGAGCACTGAGTTGTGGAGATGTCCGGGGATCTAAGCCCGAATCAAGCGGGTATTGTCAGCTGCACACCAGTCGCCAGGAGGGCGCAAGGTGCGTTTCATTTTATGTGGAAGTCGAGGTTGTGCACCAGCTCGGACCACGTTGAGCGAAAGCTCGCGCTGCAGAACCCATGGATCCTGGTTTCAATCCCCACACCTGCCCGTTTCGATCTGCATGAGCATCGTACCGGCGCGCGGTCGTGTATCACTACTGAGTGGTGCACGTTAAAGACCCCAGGCTAGCGGTTGTACCACACTGGCTAAATTGCTCATCGACAGCTGAGACACCAGACGCCCACTGAGGAAGACTAACCTCCGGCTGTATAAACATCCACACAACAATTTGCTTGCTTGAGGCTGTGCCTTGTTCATGATGTTGACAAATTCCAATTATTCGTAATACTGCATATTTCTTTTAAAGCGCAGCTCTTAGGCGCCCGTTTCCGGCTTGAGTGGCGTCGGCGTCGCCGTCGGCGTAACCGTTAGGTCACGTGACACCCCCCAGGTAACGTAACCCCCCCCCAAGTCACGTGACCCCCCCCCCTCCCCCCGTGTTTTCCCCCTCCTCCTCAAGAGCTGCACTTTAATTTGGCGTTACAGGGAGTTGTAAACGGCTTTCATTTTTTTGCCTTGAAGCTTTTAGTCCGCAACAATGCAATTACTATCCTCAAAAGTTTCCATATTCAAAAGCTTCCACTCCGAAGCCAACGAACAAAGTATCAAAGTAACAGGTTAGCCTAGCCATAAGTAACGTCTGCAGCTGGACTGCTCGTGTAGCGCAGCTCCGAGTGTTCACAGAGCTACGCCTCTTGGCATAACGAGACACAAAGGTCCGTTCCTTCGACTGCTGCCCGCGCAGCACTGTGCTGCCCTCGCTTTTTACGCTACAAAATCATACTCCAAACTTTTTGATCACACCTTGATTTGTAATAAATCTCCTCGAATTAATATCAAACACCCTGTATACGCACAGTGGTTGTTCGCTCGTGGCAGTTCATCGCCATGCCATGCACTTGAAGAAGAAATTTCTGAAATCTTAACAAGCTGACTGAGACCGGGGAGCACAGAATATGTTCAACGCAAGCCACATGTGATATGTGTGGTTTGTACTAGGTCTTCCCCGCTCACATCAGACTTACCGGCATACCATGCACGTCGTGTGTGATTTCCGCCCCTCTCTGGAACGTTACCCCTAAGCAAGACACAATGCATTCTGTGTTCCCACTGCCTTTTCCATGCTAGTGAGAGAAAGGAACAAGTGTTTAGACACGAATGGAAACATTGCCCTTCTTATATGAAGGGAGAGAGAAAGAATAAACACATTTCATGCATCTAGTCCATCATTAGCTACTGCATCAAGTCCATCAGCATCTAATGCATCTAGGAAGAGTGCGACGAAAGAAATGGCATTGCAGCATTCTTGCTGTGCAAGAATAACCCACAATACAAGCATGATTAATCATGGCGTACTGGCCAAGACAGCTGGGCTGTCCTTGGTTTGGTGGTCGGATAGCACATCTTCCGCACAATAGTCTTTAGTTACAATGAGATTGCGATTTTAATACTGCATTTCCGAGGAGATTTAGGAATTTTGTATAATATGATGTACCTAAACTCTGAGACTGCCAGAAGTTGAAGTCTTTCGAACATTGCTGGCTGACAAAACTTGCGGAAAGTGGGGAAAAAATATAGCGTATTGACTTCACCACAAGAACACGTGACTGTGGCCTCAATAGACTGTTCTCAAGAAGAGTTCTGCGCAAGCGTGGGCTCCCAACGCCCAGTGGCGAACGCTCGGATTACGCCCGGTTGGTCGGCGGAAGCAAAAGAAAGCTACCAGTTATCGAGCAGCGCCGTCGCGTCGACCGGGATCCGGCGAACACTGCCTAGACGTACTTTTCGATAGCGTCTGCTGTGACTGTTTTATTTTATCTTTGATCGGTAAATTTGGCGCCAAAACATAAACACCGCGTGGACCTACTTTTCGATAGCGTCTGCTGTGACTGTTCTATTTTATCTCTGATCGGTAATTTTGGCGCCAAAACATAAACACCGTCTGGACCTACTTTTCGATAGCGTCTGCTGTGACTGTTCTATTTTATCTTTGATCGGTAATTTTGGCGCCAAAACATAAACACCGCCTGGACCTACTTTTCGATAGCGTCTGCTGTGACTGTTCTATTTTATCTTTGATCGGTAATTTTGGCGCCAAAACATAAACACCGCCTGGACCTACTTTTCGATAGCGTCTGCTGTGACTGTTCTATTTTATCTTTGATCGGTAATTTGGCGCCAAAACATAAACACCGCCTGGACCTACTTTTCGATAGCGTCTGCTGTGACTGTTCTATTTTATCTTTGATCGGTAATTTTGGCGCCAAAACATAAACACCGCCTAGACCTACTTTTCGATCGCGTCTGCTGTGACTGTTCTATTTTATCTTTGATCGGTAATTTTGGCGGCCAAAACATAAACACCGCCTGGACCTACTTTTCGATCGCGTCTGCTGTGACTGTTCTATTTTATCTTTGATCGGTAATTTTGGCGCCAAAACATAAACACCGCCTGGACCTACTTTCGATAGCGTCTGCTGTGACTGTTCTATTTTATCTTTGATCGGTAATTTTGGCGCCAAAACATAAACACCGCCTGGACCTACTTTTCGATAGCGTCTGCTGTGACTGTTCTATTTATCTTTGATCGGTAATTTTGGGCGCCAAAACATAAACACCGCCTGGACCTACTTTTCGATAGCGTCTGCTGTGACTGTTCTATTTATCTTGATCGGTAATTTTGGCGCCAAAACATAAACACCGCCTGGACCTACTTTTCGATAGCGTCTGCTGCGACTGTTCTATTTTATCTTTGATCGGTATTTTGGCGCCAAAACATAAACACCGCCTGGACCTACTTTTCGATAGCGGCTGCTGCGACTGTTCAATTTTATCTTTGATCGGTAATTTTGGCGCCAAAACATAAACACCGCCTGGACCTATTTTCGATAGCGTCTGCTGTGACTGTTCTATTTATCTTGATCGTAATTTTGGCGCCAAAACATAAACACCGCCTGGACCTACTTTTCGATAGCGTCTGCTGTGACTGTTCTATTTTATCTTTGATCGGTAATTTTGGCGCCAAAACATAAACACCGCCTGGACCTTCTTTTCGATAGCGTCTGCTGTGACTGTCTATTTATCTTTGATCGGTAATTTTGGCGCCAAAACATAAACACCGCCTGGCCTACTTTTCGATAGCGTCTGCTGTGACTGTTCTATTTTATCTTTGATCGTAATTTTGGCGCCAAAACATAAACACCGCCTGACCTACTTTTCGATCGCGTCTGCTGTGACTGTCTTTTTTATCTTTGATCGTACTTTTGGCGCCAAAACATAAACACGCCTGGACCTACTTTCGATCCGCGTCGCTGTGACTGTTCTATTTTATCTGTGATCGTATTTTGGCGCCAAAACAAAACACCGCCTGGACCTACTTTTCGATAAGGGCGTCTGC
>JABSTQ010006818.1:0-20512 GCA_013358835.2 Ixodes persulcatus
AATTCTTCCTCTCTATCACGTACATGGATCGTCATATGGTAGACGTTTCTAATATTCATGATGACCCTGTCTGCACTAAATAAACAATCACGACAGCCATCTAAAAAGGGGATGCTACACTCATAGAGTTAACAAAAAAAAATGTGGCGGCATGTCTATGTCCCTCTCGGCCCGTGGGCTGACCTTTCATTTCCACTTTCCGCCAAAGAAAAATAGCCAATGCAGCTTATGAGAACATTGAAGGTACTTATATCTGAACAAGAAAAAAAAAATTAAAAAAGGCGAAATTAAGGAAGACGCGCACATTGCAGAAAAGCGAAAGCAATCGTCGAAGCTGCGCGATGCTACTGATAGTTTCACCCCATATCATTCTATGAGGTTTGGAACATACATTTGGTTTCGCAAACATAGAAGTGCCAATAGGAAAGACGGAGATTGGGAGGTTTCAACAAACCGAGTGTAGCTATCGTATAAAGGAAGTTGTTACGCTGCTTACACATCATACAAAAGAAAATCTGCATACAGACTTGAACCCGAGTCACCGAGAGATCCGTGCTTTGAATGTCGCATGGCAATAATTTCAAGGAGAAACTTGGCACGCAACATTCCAACCACGGATATCTGCAGACTGTCTTTTGTATGGGGTATAAGTAGTGTGACTCCGGCTTAAAGGTGCTTCTTGTACAAGCAAATACCGCAATATGACCCGCATAAATTGGCTAATAATAAAAAAAAAGTATTAAAAGGATAACACGTGGACATCACTGTTTTAAAGTATCTAACCTCGTGCTCAGGCTTAAAAAGCTACGTCAAACAACGTGCGGGGATTTAGAAAAAAAGAAAAAGTACACCATGATGAGTTTTGTTTAGAGAAATCTAAATTGTTTTATGTACAGAGCTATTCTTTTTATACCCGCTACAGATTGCTTTCAAATATATCAAAAGGCGCGCTTGTAGCGCTAGCCGTCACATGTCCAGATGAATATTTCAGATTAAATAAGCATCACAACTTGTCTATCTACTTTCTCATAACAGCTTTTCACCGTTCTACCGCAAATTACGAAAATCTATAAGTATTCGCTGCAGTAACTCGACGTAACACGACTTGGAATCTTCTCCCTTGTGCCATGCTGAAACCACTGAAACGGCGATTTCGATGCTTCGGTTGGGAGCGCCTCCCCGCGGAGAGACGCCGCCTCCTGGTCTTTTTCCGCTTACACCCTCTCCGCATGGATGGGACGGCCGGTGTATCCAGTGGCGTAACTAGATATGACGGCGCCCATGGCAAATGAAATTTCGTTTTCGCACCCCTCATTTTTCGTTTGCGCCTCCCCGCTACGGTCGCGTAGCCCCGGCCGCTGCCATTTTTTTTCCATCGGGCACATGTTGGGCGGACTCGGTTCGGCGCCCCCTCCCAAGTAGCGCCCGGGGCACTTGTACCCCCCCCCCCCCCCCTAGTTACGCCACTGGGTGTATCGCTACTTAATTTATATGCTCCCGTAGGGAGCGGAGCAGAGTAACGTAAAGACCCTTCATGTTTTAAAAGTAGCGCAAGATGCGTCGATGCACGAGGCACTTGCAACGTGCAGCCCTTAGGAAAAACCCGGCGGCACAGCGCACCACTCAGCTAGATTTCAGACGCGATGTTCTTCCCAGAAATGGCGCGCAGCACGTATCTCGAGCAGTGGTCCAGGAATTGAAACTAAAAGAATTGTCTGAATTTTTTTTTTTTTTTTTTTTTGGGGGGGGGGGGGGGGGGGGGGGGGGCATTGAGAACAGAGGAGTCGTTGCGAATTAAGGGGGTGCCTTCAGAAAAACAGGGGGGGTGTACACCCCCCCTAGGGGGTGTGTAGGGCATTTCCACAACAGTGAATGGCGCCACTTTTCCGGATAGAGGGGCTTTTGAGTAACGCCAACTGTAGCGCCCCCACTCGGCGACTAGCGGTGAATGCCAAAAGGCACCAACTGTCAAGTGGCAGTTTCGTTATCTCTAGGCTATTTATCGCGTGAAAACTGTTTTTAATATTGTAGGTAAGCACTCTAAAAGCATTTGCATCACTTGTTATGGTCTAACCGAGCGAAGAAGCCTTTGTTTTGAGCAAAAATCACCTTACGGTAGCAGATGACACAGTGGGCTCCGTGCCGTCCTATAGTTCGATCTCCTCGCCAATATGGCGAGAAGATCGAACTATAGGGGGCGCTGCGTTCACCAAAACAAATACCGCCTGCGTGGAAAACAACTCCGGCGTTTCAGTGTGCTGCCGTTGGCTGCCGTGTTGTTTTCCGCGTTCCCTGCAGGTTTGTTAGAATATGGTACGCTCTTTTTGCGTACCGCAGTGCTCAGCGCATGCTTTAGAGCCTGTAATCAGTTTTCATCTCTTTCCTGCCGAAAAAAAAACCTTAGTCGCAGTGGATAAGTAAGTTAGGCAAGAAGTTGACCGCGCACGACGTGGTGTGTGGTCGTCACTTCTCAAGCGAAGCCTTCCATGCAAACAACGCTAATGGACGAGGTATCTACGCGCGTAAATCACGCTTGCATCGACATCCGTTCAAACCGTACATCGTATTTCATAGGTAGTGGACATTCTGCCGGCAGCCGGCAAAACAAACCGAGCAAATAATAATTTTAAAAAATGCCGGTAGTTGTTTTATTGGGTTTCGTGTAAAAGAAATAGTCAAAACGGCAATAATCATTGCCGTCCGAAACTTCCGGCAATTGTTTCCCCGAGTGGTTGTGCCGGCTGCCGGCAAAATATCCCCACCCTATTTCATGACTGGGCACAAGAGGAGGTTCTTGAATCGCAACGCCGTTCCGTTGGAGAATCTTCCGAAGGGATCACACGACCGGATCGTGAGGCTTCGGAAGCCACCGAGAGGTACTGCTATCATTTGATCACTATTTTAGTCCAAGATAGCTTTTACACTGGAACAAATTTGGTAGCAGTATCAGTACGATATTGTGATATTTACGCCATTGCGTGAATCATTTTGTGATTCCTATTATTTTGATTGAGCAATGCAGATGTGTGTATGACTAAGGCCTCGTCGTGCAGAACTCATTGATATTTCATTGTGAACAGTGCACCTTTGAATAACCGATAAATTAAACTAAAAAAGACAACTTGTAACGTTTAATGCCAATATCCAGTCTAATTAGCCATATTCTACATTATACGAGGGGTGATCAAAAAGTTCCGGGACTGATTTTGTTGCGTAGAAAGTGAGGGCAGTACAGTGATGCGCGCTCAGCAGTCGAAAGAAGGGACCTTCGCGTCTCATTATACCAAAGGGTATAATGAGGGTATAATGTGAACATTTGGAGTGGCGCTACACTAGTTTGTTTGACCACATGCACGAGCATGATGGCGATTTTTCCATACACTGCAAACCAAGGCAAGAACGAACATCAATTATGCGTCAAACACGACAAATATAAAACAGAGACCTGTGAAATGATTTAGAAGGCTTATGTCAAAAAGCAGTGAAGGGTGCGAGGTGTTTTAAGTGGCACTCGCGCTTCAGGAACGGCAGAACATCGCTGGAAGACGGAAGAGCGGTGGGGCGACTTTATCCGCCCTCTCCTCGACTTCAGTGACGTTCTGCCATTCTTGAGGCGCGAGTGCCACTCAGAACACCTCGCACACCTCACTGGTTTTTAACATAAGTCTTCTAAATCATTTCAGAGGTCTCTGTTTTAGATTTGCCGAGTTTGACGTAAAATTGATCATGATGTTTTAAAATCCTGAGACTGGGAAGGAAAATGAAGAAAAATTGTAAACAGAAAAAAGGGGACAGGACAAACGTCTCAAACTCAGCTCATGAGCTCATGAGTTTGAGACATTTGTCCTGTCCCCTTTTTTCTGTTTACAATTTTTCTTCATTTTCCTTCCCAGTCTCAGGATTTTAAAACATCATGATCAACATACACCAGCTCGCCTGCACCTTGACAATTTTTTCGTAAAATTGATGTTCGTTTTCGCTTTGGTTTGCAGTCGATAGAAAGATCGCCATCATGCTCGTGTATGTTGTCAAACAAACTAGTGTAGCGCAGCTCCAAATGTTCACAGAGCGACGCCCTTTGGTATAATGAGACACGAAGGTCCCTTCCTTCGACTGCTGAGCGCGCATCACTGTACTGCCCTTACTTTCTACGCAACAAAATCAGTCCCGGAACTGTTTGATCACCCCTCGTACATAATGTTCACCAGCGTGTTCTGTAATTTTGAATTTCAAGGAAAACGTAATGTAATGACTATTTTGGTTGATGTTTTGGTGAAAATTTCTCCGGGCGACGCTGCGCTTGATTACATGTTCACATTTCAGCACGTCCTCGCCTTCACCGAGGCCCCTCTTGCTCTCGCCGATGTGGCTGATGATCGTTGCAAGTGACAGGGACACTGAAAAGCAATGCGCGTGTTTCGTGAATACGGTTTCTCCAAGCTAGGAAGCGCACAAACATCGCCACACCGCGTCAGTCAAGCACGACCTGGCGCGCGCAGCCGGAGCGACGCGGCCGATCGCGAGCGGCTACACGTGGGTTAGTTTTTGGTTCCAACGAGAATGCGGCGACATTCAAGCAGAGACTATGCTACCCCTACACAGATGCTTTTTGAGCAGATAAATATTCTTCACATACCTTTCACGAACCTCAAGTCCTCGTTCTCCATGGCTGAACGAATACTAGCGGCGGGATTGTTATTCCCGCAGAATAGTTCCGACGGCGGCCGCTAGCCAGCGCCACCGTTCGATCTCCTCCCCAATACCCTCGCCGGCGTAAACCATCTGTTCGCACGAGTGCTTGCATCCCCCATAGGGGTGAAGAGGTTCTCCTGAGGGGTACTTTTCCTGAACAATTTCTCGCAGACGACCGCAAAAAACGACAACATTAGTATTTTTTTTTCTTTTTTTTTTTACGGTTGTGCGCAGCGAGAGTGGCTAATCTAGAACTTTTCTCGTCTTTTGTCCAAACCCGTCGCGATGTTTCCCTTCCTTTCCACCTGTGGCACGTGGTTTTGTTTACTTCTGCTTGTCATTTTTGTTTTTCCGTCCCTTCCGCGCGGGTTGGGTCGCAGAAAATGAAGATCGGGTGATTTTTCTTAACAAGCTGCCTAAGCCTGCAGACTGGTCCAACTAATAATAGCAGCAAAAAAAAAATGCTTACAGTATTTACTATTGGGTATCGTAATCAACTTTTGTGTAACGGTCGCAAGCGAGCTGCCACGCGCAATTTGTGAGCTATTCATACTGGGCTAAAATAAAGCGCAGCTGGTCCGTGAAAATTAGCTTCGGGCCAGGCCGGGCCGGCTGTCAGAAATAGGTAGCGGGCCGCGGGCAGGTCCGGGCCCAAAAGACAACGGGACAGGCTGGGGCGGGCTTCGAAATATCGGCCCGTGCAGACTTTTAGTTGCAGGCATCGCGGGCGGGTGGTGTCAGTCGCGTCGTCGTGCTTCATCTTGCGTTTACCCGGGCTACCCGGACTGTTTTGTTTTCGGCAACTTCTGGGCATCGATTGAAAGCAATGTACGTTCTAAAACTATGAACACACGCGCTAGCCATGTAGTTTTCTTTGCGGACGCAGTGCAGTCGCGATACGTAGAGGAAAGAGATCTGCCGATGTGTGTGTGTGTGTGTGTGGGGGGGGGGGGGGGGGGAGAAAAAAAGAAAAGGTTGTTTTGTTGAGGCTGCCAAACCGCTTTTCCTTCATCCTTCTAAACAGCTTTCTACAAAGCTAATTTGACGTGTTGTGCGTTTTTACAGGGGTAGCTGCTATCTTCTCTCCGTGTTGTCACTTGACATCGTGGCGTCTGAGTCACGTGACTTCATAATGTCTTGTGACGTCGCAATTTCGCTTGACACCATGCTGTCACATGATGTTTCGAAGGTAACGCCCCACCTTTTCAATCAGTGCCTACAATTATCACGAAGTTTATAAAAACGAAAATGTCGAAATCGTTGCGAGGTGGTTGTACCTCACCGCCATAAGTTTTTCCCCAAAGCCGGGGTCACGCTGCTTGTACATCATACAAAAGACAGTATGCAAACAAATTCAAGCTCGAGTCACCACGAGATCTGAGCTTCGAACGCCGCAAGGCAACGAGTTCAAGGAGACACTTGGCACGCGGCATTTGAACCATGGATATCGTGGTGACTGATATCTGCAGACTGTCTTGTATAATGTATAAGCAGTGCAAACACCGCAACACGACCCGCAAAAAATGCGTAATAAATATTAAAAAGATTAAAAGAAAGACAACACGTACTTCACTATATTGGCGACGTGAGCGATCGAAAGCGTCGCTGTGATCGGCCTTCCACGATTGGCGGAATGCTGACTTTGACGTCAGCAAAGGATTTCCCATCGAAGGAAATAAGTCATGAAAGAGCTTCAATTTTGACGGTGTTGGCAGTGTTGGTTTGAGAGCGCAATGGTTTCAAGCCTCCACCTTGCTCATTACAAACACCATCGAGCTTGTTGTTCGCAAGGTAACTGACTTCACAACAGGTAACCAAAGGAGGGCGCCACCAAAACATCTCGCCGCCAATGGCGGCAGTTCTGCGGTCCTGTCGCCAACTTTTTGTGAAGTTTCTCCAATCAGCCAATGTTAGTACGACTGTCAGTCTAGGGTCTAACGTGCATCACGCAGTTGTGATACACGAAAGCGTGCCGGTACGATGCTCATCCATATCGAGACGGGAAGGTGTAGGGATTGAGCTTGATCCCTGGCTTCTGCAGCGCGAACTTTCGTTTCATGCGTTCCAAGCTAAGGCGCGCTAACCACTCATGCGCAGAATCAAACCAGCGTGTAGTCAGTGCGCCGAACAAAAGCGTGCGTGTAGTCCAATGCGTGGAAAGCAATGCGGTATCGCACAGATACGTAGGAAACGTGATAAGCAATAAGACGAGAGAATTTCACGGCGAGCTAGCGGCAAATCCAAACAATTAACCAAGCTTTTTTTTTTTTGGTAATACGCATACAATATATTTTTTTTTCTCAGTTACTTGGAAAAGAGGACCCTTCGTGGCTTGTAGGAGAAAATCGAAGGCACTGCATTTCGCGTTAGCTTCCGTTTGTTGTCGTTCCGGCGTCCTGAGAACTCATCTTCGTCAAAATGACCATTGAAGTTGGTGTTCATTTAGTTCTTCAAGCTGTTACATCAATTATGGTAATATTATAATTTACCTCGCACAGCCAAGAAGAAGAGGTGGGAGTGAAGCCTTTTATACGCATCCGCGACAGCCATAAAAGTTGTTCTGTTCTGGGTGAGCTCCGCAAAATGAACGCGAATGGAGCGGCGCCGCCGGCTGAGGCCACCCAGCCTGCCCCGGCCGCGGAAGGAAGCTACAGGATGCTGCTGCCACCCCTGCCAACGGGTGAGCACGTCGCGAATACGGTTTTTCTTCACTGTGACCCTAATGCAAGGCCCTACTGAATCGACGATTTCCAGGAAGTTCTGAAGAATGCTGGGGGAAAAGAAAATGTCACTGCCATTGGGGCATTCCGGTATAACCACGTCTGGCTACTAACGCTTAAAAGTGTGGAAGCAAAGGAGGCCATATCAAACCAGGGGAAGATTACAATCAAAGGAAGAACGTGCGTCGTGTCGACCCGAACCGCATCGAAAAGGAGATACGGGTGCACTGGCTGCCACCATTCATCCCCGATGAAGAAGTGGCAAAGGCCTTCGCCTCCTTTGGCGAGGTGAAGAGCGTCGTCAGGGAGAGATGGAGGAAGCCCGGCTACGAGGACTTTGAGTCGACAACACGGAGTGTGCACCTCCTACTTCATGAGCGAGTGTCGGTGAACGCCATCCCACAGCAGCTCTGCATTCTCGGTGTGGACGTCCTCGTGTCTGTGCCGGGCCGACCAACTACCTGCCTCCGCTGTGGGCAGGTGGGACATATGCGCCGACAGGGTAGCGGACATTTCGTCGAACGCCGTTTCATCGAACGCCGTTTCATCGAATGAATGGACATTTCATCGAACGCCGTTTCATCGAACGCCGTTTCATCGAATCGCTAAGGGCCGTTTCATCGAATTTCTTTGTACCGAGTTTTGGGGCATAACAGTGCTTTATAGATGTGTTACTTTGTATTTGTTAAGACTAAGGTAGTCACTTGTGAAATTGTTTTGAAAGTTTCACCACCACGAACACGAAACTTGTAAATCCAGGATGCTCTGTGGTATATTACCCAGAAGAGGATCCGGACATTTCGGTGTTAGACGTTGCGGTGTAGAGCGTTTCGGTGCACGGACTTTTCGGTTCACGAACTTTTCGGTGCATGGACATTTCGGTGCACGGACACTTCGGTGCACGGACTTTTTGGTGTGGAACTTTTCGGTGCGCGGACATTTCGGTGCACGGACTTTTCGGTGAACGGACATTTCGGTGCACGGACTTTTCGGTGAACGGACATTTCGGTGCACAGTAATTCAATATCACAAAGTTTTATTTTTTTATTTTAAGTAATAAGCACTACTTTAGGTACAAGTGTTTTTTTTTTTTTGCACTTTGTAAATTTGTAGACTTGGTCATTCATTTACGGGCACTTACTCATATACGACCTAAGTGACTTTGTATGGCGCAGCACCACCCTGCGGATGGACTGGATACGTTGGACGTTAAGTCTAATTTGCCGGTGTCTCCTTTCCAACGTACGCACTAGAGTCTAGACGAAACCCATCGTGTTTTCGCGTTGAGTCGATACAGGCGTTCTAGGCGCTTTCTCTAAAGGTGTGGGCTTTATTATTGGCAACTTGTGTAGGAAAAGCCCCAACACCAAGAAGATTGAGATTGTTGAAAATTACCCGAGACATGTGATGCGACTAGTGCCTACGTTGGAAAAGAGGCACCGACAAACGAACCATAACGTCCAACGTCTCCAATCCTCACGCAGGATGGTACTGCGCCTAACAAAGGAACTTAGGTGGCATATCAGTAAGTGGCCGTAAATAGATGACCAAGTCTAAAAGATTAAAAAGTGCGAAAAATAAATTTCTAGCTAAAACAGTGCTTCTTACGTTAAGAGAAAACTAAAAACGACTCGTGATTTTAATTGGCCATGCACCGAAAAGTCCGTGCACCGAAATGTCCGCACCGAAAAGTCCCACACCGAAAAGTCCGTGCAACGAAACGTCTGTATACCGAAAAGTCCGTGCACCGAAAAGTCCGCACCGAAACGCCCTTCACCGAAAAGTCCTAGACCCACAAAGGTTCGTCTTTCAGTTTGTGTTGCCCTTTATGTTTTGTGACTTCGGCCCACTGAGTATGTTTTCAGGTAAGATAAGCAGCTGTTCACCACACACTTTTCTCTCTCTCTCTCTCTCTTGTCCTTTGTCCCCAAAACAAGCCTGGACTGGAACCATCTCGCCTTCACTGTCATTTTTATCACCGACCCATTTGCCAATGAATGATCTTCAGGACGCTTTCTTAATAAGGCCAACCCGCACCAGACAATAGTGAAGCCCTGGGTGCACCCAAGAAGACTGAACCCTTCCGGATCCTCACATAACTCAAGGTTACACATACACGCTGTCAGACATTAAAACACTACTCGCATCCCAGAAAGCACGTCGTGCTTTCTGTTTTTTGTCGAATTTTTAATTGTGTCATGTGACATGAAGAGGGGTCATTGTTTAATGGAGGCTTTTTTCTCAAAGCAGGATATGTTCACGATGGAACTTATCTCGTCACTGCACCCTCTGATGTAAAAACAAAAAAAACAAAACAAAAAAGCAGAGAGAATTAAATGAAGTTGTGTATAAAAATTAAAATAAATTACAAAAATATTACAGGTTGTAACGGTGTTCGATGAAAAGGCGTTCGATGAAACGGCTTCGATGAAATGGCGTTCGATGAAACGGCATTCGATGAAACGGTGTTCGATGAAACGGCTTCGATGAAACGGCGTTCGATGAAACGGCGTTCGACGAAATGTCCGGACCCAGCGCCGACAGTGTGAGACGCCTAGGTGCGCCAGGTGCCGAGGTTTCGGTCACAGTGCCGACGCCTGCGTCCCCACATACGCGAGCATGACTCGGGTAACCGGGGCTGTGGCTCGGAACCACTGGCGGATCCAGGGGGGGGGGGGGGGGGCCCAGGGGGCCCGGGCCCCCCCCCCGAGACATATCAGCACCCCCCCCCCCCCCCCCCCGCGATGCTGCGCGGGCTGCGCAAACCAGAGCCTGGCGCGAAACTTTGACGGGTTCAGAACGTTTGTATCCGAGCACAGGAAATTTGGAATGTCGTTTCCTGTGACTTGCCAGTTAACTAAGATGATAAGAAGGGGCCCCAAGCGTCAAAGCGCACCTGCATCCTCGTGACAGCGCGGCGTAGAAAAAAGGAAAAGCTGCGAGCCTGTTTCCATTTGACAATGGGCTTTCGAGTAGCCACCCTCTGTCACGAATTGCAGTATTTTTTGTTGCTTTATTTTGGTTGTGCCTCTGTTCAGCACGCGTTTTTCTTTCTCACTGAAGCCCCCTTATGAAACTCTTTGGAATCCGTCTCTGCCAATTCCCGCTTCCACTTATCGGATTATCTTTGTTGGTGCCCACGTCTCTGCCGCTAGGACAAGGCCGCCGGGCAGCTCATTGCCACTTTCCTGAAAGGGAGAAATCGTAGACATGTGTTTCTGTCGAGGCCAGTCGTCGGGAGTTTTTATTTTTATGTTTTGCTTGGGTAGCTTGGTTCGAGTAGGAAATGACTTCCCCCGACCTCGACCTTCGAGACCCTGGTACGGGGGCGGGAGAAGGGCGGAACCCTGGACGGGCCGGTCAGGTCGGCTGGTCGTTCCTCCCGTCGTCTGTTCCCGTGAGTCGAAGTTTTTGGAATCCTCTTGGGCAGGTTGCCCTAGTGTTGAATTCTCGCCGTTTGCCCTTAGTGGCGTGCTTGCGTACGGGCTTCGGTTTTTTCCTTTTTGGGGGAGTGAGTGTGTGTGCGGGGCTGCGTTGCATCAACCGCCGAGCAACCACCAACCAGTTCACCACGCCGGGAAAGTCAAGCCTTCGTCGTCCGTCGGACCCAAGACTTCGGTGAGTCTTCGGACTTCGTTTGAACTTTCCCCTGGACTTTGGCTTCACCAGTGGAGCATTTTCCTTCCTCGGAACTTTCGTTTTCAATGCGTAGGCGAACGTTGTTCCCGGCTGCATTTGTGCCGCGAGCGGCGAGTTGTTTCGCGTTGTGTCGGGAATTGAGTGCTGTTTTGTTGTTCTTCGTGGTCCCGCCGCCCAAAGTTTCGTCAGTGTGTTGTGGGTGTAACGCGTGTTGCGTTTGGTTGAGTTTTTCGTGTGCAGCCGTGCGCGTCTTTTTATCGCTTCTTATTAAATTTCTTCTTTTTTTTGTGTGTGTTCTTTTATTCCTGCGTGTCGTCGCCTTTCTCTACTTTACACCGGGCGTGGACCTATCGCTTGTCACCGGTCTGAACCTAGCATTTTTATTATTTTTCAATAATTTCTCGTTTAATCTCGGAGTGTTTAATTTATCGGGTTTATTAAATCCCCTCCCCCCCCCCCCCCCCCTCCCACACACACGCAAACACACATCTGTGACACCTTCACCGTCGGCCTCGGAAGGCTTCGGCCTACCTGAGGGGATTAAACGTCGCCATCCCCGAACAGAATAAAGAAGGTCGAAAATACGGAGATTCGAGCACGACAGAAATATGAAACCCTTCCGGGGGCGTCAGGGAGATTGGTCTTTGAGGATCATTACTTCCCTTCGAGCACCCTGTCCAGGCGAGCTGCCTTCGAGCTACTATTAGCACTTCTTAGTTGGAAAGACTACGGATTACCAACTTCAAAAACCTCTTGTTGCCTTTTCCAAGAATTCATTCATAGAAACAAAAAAAGAGGAGCTAGCGTTATTGTGAACAATCTCAACGTTATTGGCTGTCACTCCAATCCCTTCAGGTCTCCGCGTAGCATTTATACGCGTCTTTAAACAAAGATCCAACACGCAATGAGGTGCGCGGCGAGTGTTCCCTCCCCCCCCCCCCCCCCCACCCCCCTCTTTTTATCCTGTTTTTTATCCTGGGGCCCCCCTTGGGGGATCCTCTGGATCCGCCCCTGCTCGGAACACTAGTGAGTTGGGCGCCGCCATGGATGAGATGGAAATGTCCGAGACCGGCCCGTCCAGGCAACTGCCTCCTAAAAAAGGACTTGCACCTCGGATAGAGCTGGAGGTGGACACTGCAACAACACCGGCGGAAATCCCGTGCGCGGTGCCCGGTCCACTCGCATCGAGCAGTGTGGAGACGGGAACGCTGGACGGCCGCTCCATGGACGAAGAGCACCAGAAGACGGAGAAACCGGTTTCGGGGGAAGCGAGCGGCACCGAGGGGACTGGGGACCTTGATGGGGACGATCGGGACGAAGACGCGGAGGTCGGCGGCTTGCCACCCTGGCGGCGGCAGGGCAGATTGAGGAGGACTCGGAGCCCGGATGCTCCTAGTCTCGCACCCCCAACCCCTGCTTTCGCCGGTCTGTCGGGACGACCTTGACGAGCCCCCTCGGTGGGAGCTCCCCCAGCTACCGACGTTTGACCTTCCTTCCCCCGTATGTATGTGCCGTAGAGAGGTGGTAGAATTTTTCGCGAATGGTCTGAGTATTGTTTATGGGTTTCGTAACTCGCCAATTTTTTTTTCAATACTGTGACAATGGCTGCTAACGCTTCTTTCTTGTTTGATGATGTTGACGATACTTTTAGTTCGCAGTCAAAATGCAGTTATTATGATTCGGATTCTTTTAAACACTTCAATCAACTGCGCGATAAAAGACAATTTTCTTTGTTTTATTTGAATGCGCGAAGTTTAAGAAATAAACACGAAGGTGTTGACATGTTACTCGATCAGTTAAACCATAATTTTGATATTTTAGCTTTTACTGAAACCTGGTTTTCAAACGACTACGATGTCGTTCACTTCGCGGGATATGGGTGCACGTCAATATCCCGGGACAATATGAAGGGAGGGGGTGTGGCGCTGTACGTAAAGGAACACCTAGATATACATGTCGTGTCAGAATTTTCTATAATTAACCCCCATTATGAGTCTCTCATGGTAAAGTGTGCAGGTACCATAGTTGTCGTTGTGTATTGACCTCCTTCGGGTACAGTAGCCACGTTTTTAGAATTCCTGGAAAATATGCTGGAATAGTGCGCCCAAATCGGTGAACATGCTATTATTTGTGGTGACTTTAATATAGATGCATTATCAGCAGATCCAGCCAAACAAAGGCTTCTTGATGTTTTTCATTCTTTTGGTCATGAAAATGTAATTCATGTCCCAACCAGGGTGACGGAAATGTCTCAGACCTTGCTTGACCTGTGCTTTACAAACTATCAGGTGAATGAGCTAGAGGCGGGTGTTCTGCTATCGGATCTAAGTGACCATTTACCTATTTTTATTTTTTTACCACCTTGTTCAACACAACGTAAAGAACCCACAAGTCATGCACCCATTATGTATAGGGTCATTAATGATGAAAATATTATGTTGTTTCAAAGTTTAGTCGAGGAGGAAAACTGGAGCTTCGTTGTTCGGTTGGATGATCCCATTGCAGCATACGACCTTTTTTCTGCAAGAATTAAGGTACTATATGATCAAGCGTTTCCAATGGTTCCATTTAAAAAGAACAGGAAGTCTAGAATGGATTGATGCCGCACTTCTTAGGAGAATAAAAGAACGAGATAAGCTCTTCGCCCTTTTTATAAAAACAAAACATCCGGATTATCTAGCTGAATTTAAAAGAGCAGAAATAAACTAGGCGCTGATATTAAACGAGCACGAAATGTGTATCATGAAAATAAGTTCGCATATATATATAACAACCCCAGAAAAGTGTGGAAAAATGTAAACGACCTACTTTCTAAAAATGAAAGAAAAAATATTTCTGAGCTTATATTTGAAGGCATGTCCTGTACAGGGGCTAAGCTTGCTGATAAATTTAATGCCCACTTTTTGATGTCCGGTGCTTCCCCTGGCAATGTCATTAATAGTTGTGATTACGAATCTTACATCTCACCGGGTATTGAGAGTTCAATATTTTTGTTTCCTTCTACTGAAACCGAAGTATACAGCCTAATACACAAACTAAAGAATAACAGTGCTTGTGGTGAAGATGGTATAAAAGCCCAGCCTATAAAATCAGTTGCTCACTTAATTAGTGGGCCAATCTCACATATATGTAATCTAATTCTGAGTACCGGAATATTTCCCGATAAATTAAAGATAGCAAGAGTGTCGGTGATTCACAAAGGAGGTGATAAAAATGACCTAAATAACTACAGACCAATCTCTGTTCTTCCCATTTTTTCCAACTTCATAGAAGGAGCTATTAATGCACGACTAATAATTTTTTTTAAACAAAATAATGTTATAGCTGAGCAACAGTACGGCTTTCAGAAGCAAAAATCGTCTGAATTGGCGCTGCTAAACATCAAAAATAAAATAATTGACAATTTCGAGCAAAAGTTATATACAGGTGGAGTGTTTCTTGACTTCAAAACAAGCTTTTGGTTCAATCAAGCATCATATCCTTTTCGGAAAATTGTCCAAATATGGAATTAGGGGAATTTCACTTAGTTTAATAAAAAGCTAGTTATCGAATCGTTCACAATAAACAGACATAAATCACGCGAGGTCAAATATGGGTCAAATAGAATACGGTGTCCCGCAAGGGACCATTCTTGGCCCTCTCTTATTTTTAATCTACATAAATTACATTATAAGAATACCTCGAACACCATATATAATTTTATATGCTGATGACACAAACATATTTTTTCTGGAAGAAGCCTAGAAGTACTTGAGCACGAAACGAACGCATGGCTTGAAAATTTATCATCGTGGCTTAGAGCAAACCAAATTCAATTAAACACGAAAAAAACAAAGTATATTATATTTAGACCACGAAATAAATGTATTCAGCAGGAGATTCGAATTCAATTTCAAAGCGAAATCATCGAACGTGTTATATCACATAGGTTCTTAGGTGTTCTGTTTCATGAAACGCTAAATTGGTCTTTCCATGTGCAGAGAATAAGAACGGAAATCTCACGCTCTATCGGGATTATCTATAGACTTAAAAATGTGCTGCCTCACTGGGTAAAAAAACAACTATATTATACCTTAGTTCATTCACGTCTTCACTACTGCCTCCTTGTATGGGGAACCACAGTAAAAACAAATATAGAAACCCTGCACATATTACAGAAAAAGACCCTGCGCTTGGTCGAAAATGCCCCGTACCGGAGTCACTCTGCTCCGCTCTTTAGAAAGCACCGAATATTAACTATTCAAAATGTTATAAATAAGAAATTATCTTTATTAATCTATAATCAAATCAAATTAGAACCAACTCTCTTTTTCAGTAGGTATCTTTGGACAGATCATCCCTACAATTTTCGGCACACCAGCTACAGAAGGCAAAAAAATACGCACAAACTATGGCATACAAAAATTAGATTATCAACCTGTACTTCTGAATGACCACCCTGATCTCATGACCATTATTCTGGGAGGTATGTCTATACAAGCTTTAAAGAAAAACATAAATGTCTATCTATTGTCCCTTCAAGAATAACATGTTTTTTTTTTTCAGTATTATTATTTTTTTGTGTACGTATGTTGTTTCTTGTGCAGCATCTCTGCGGGCTTAAAGAAATCTCTTTGTAGAGATGGCTGGCTGGTTGCACTATGTTGTTGTTTGTGGCCCCTTTGTTTGCCATGTTTGTGCAGGCATAAAAATTGATGTGCCTCGTTGTTGTTTGTCCTCCATGGGGAGAGTCTGGTTTTAGTTCATTGTTTTTTCTCTTTGTATACAGTGTTTTGTGCCGCTTATGGGATTTTATGTTTGATCTTTCTTGATCAAGTAGTTTTCGTCATCTGAGACTTTCATTTTGTCTGGCCGTGGAGAGGGGGGGGGGGGGGGGGGGGCTGTCGCCTTGTCAGGCATGCCGATGCCTTTTGTGGCGGCCCCCCAGACAGCTGTATTCCTCGACGGTTGTCTAAATAAACTTTGATTTGATTTGATATAAAAAAGCTGTTTTCCAGCCTCATGTCGGTGATTACGCCCGAAACCGCAGCTCCCTGGCGTCTGGGTTTCTTTCAAACGTTCCAAAATCGGCAAAAACAACGACCGCCGATACCACGCCAATGCTACACTCTAAGAAAAAAAGGAGGAGAAAGGTAGCAAAAGTGACTGTTCCTCCTTGCGTTGGACACGCCCCCCTGAGAAGGGAGGAACGGAAGGTAAGACGAAAGGAACAGCGAACGTTCCTCCTTGTACAGTTGCGCGGCGCAGCAACTTCTTCCTCAGTTTGGCGGCCGGAGGTCTGGGTCTTGTGAACGTGGTGCTGAAGCTCCATGTGCAGCGCTTCCTTCTCTTCAGAGACAGGCGAGACCCCCTCTTTCTAAGTGCCCTACATCACCTCGGCTACCCGTACCTCGGCAGATGGATCGTCAGTACCACAGGTCGCACCACCAGGGGAGCGGGTCTGCGGTTCTACGCAGAAATCGCCGCTTCAGTTGAGTTCTTCCTGGTCCACTTCTCATGGGAGTACCTCCTTGCTGCCAGCCGCAAGAAGCTGTACTGGGACACAATCGCCATCGTGCTCCCAGCGCCCCTGTACAGAATGGAGCCGGTCCCCCTTTGCGCAGCAGGGCTCTTCAAGCGGGTGCGGAGGTTCCCTGTCCCGGCATCCACTAAGGATTTTTTTGTCCGACTCCACCTCGAGCTTCCACCCCTCGCGTCCAACCACACCTGTGAAGGTGTGGTTGGACGCGAGGGGTTTTTTCGTCCCCTGGTCTACGAACTGCAACCTGTGTGGTTCGAGTGAGACTATACATCACGTCCTTGTCGAATGCTCAAACGCGTACCTCTTCTGGGACGAACTCAGGGTGGCGTTTGGGCAGGTTTTCGAAATTGATCCTGCTGGGTCTACAGGCCATTTGGTTGGCGCGCACTGCCATGGTGGAATGTCACACCGACGCTAGGAGGACATGGGACTACTTCACGTCAAGGCTGAGGTGGCTCCTCTCGATTGCCGCGGGAGAGGAATACCACGAAGGAAGGGAATGGCAGCACATAAAGGATAGACTGGAGGCAAAACGACTCAGGGACCAGCGCGCCCGGCAACGGAGGGGCAGGGGCGGGGCTAACTGGGGCTCCCACGCTTTTTGGCCCGCTACGGGTTGATTGCGGAAAGGCAACGGGTTTCGTGAGGGCGCGAGCCAGAACGTTTTTTCGGACTGTAGCCTATTAGCCGGGACTGACTCTTTGTGCTATCTTGTGTGCTGTAAACCGGGACTGACTCTTTGTGTCTCTTTGTCCTCACAATAAAATGACTAAACATGTGAAAGTGTCCACGCATGCTACGTGTAACTGCTATATGTAAATAAACTTGTTTTTGTTGGAAAAAAAAAAAGCAGGGGTAGAACATCGCGCTACGGATCAAGCGGTCGAGGGTTCAATCCCTGAAAAGAAGCGAGGTTTTTCTGTTTTAGAGCGCAGCTCTTAGGCGCCCGTTTCCGGCTTGAGCGGCGTCGCCGTCGCCGTCGGCGTCGGCGTAACCAAGGTCATCCCAAGGTCACGTGACCCCACAAGGTCACGTGACCCCCCCGGGTCACGTGACCTCGGGGGAGGAGGGGTCACGTGACCTCAGGGGGGGGGGGGGGTCACGTGACGTCGGGGCGGAGGGGGGGTCACGTGATCTGGGGGAGGAGGGGGGGTCACGTGGCCCCCCAGATCACGTGACCCCCCTCCCCCTCCTCCCCCCAGGTCACGTGACCTCGGGGGAGGAGGGGGAGGGGGGTCACGTGACCTGGGGGGAGGAGGGGGCCCCCCTCCCCCCCGAGGTCACGTGACCCCCCCCCCCCCCCCCGGAGGAGATTGAAGAATGAGGAGAGGAGGAGGAGGAGGGGTATACGCTCCCCTGATTACCCTTCCTTCCTCCTCCTCAAGAGCTGCGCTCCAATTCGGCGTTACAGGGAGTTGTAAACGGCTTTCACTTTTTTTTTTTGCTTTGTAAGTTTTCTTTTTTTTAAATTTATCAAAACAAAAATAAACAAAACCCGGACCGATGGAAGGAAAATTAAAGTCCTTATTATCCACCGACGCCAAGGAAAACTATATAAATATCATTGCTACAAGCTTCATCAGCACGCTGTTTGATAAACAGGATTTGGGCACCCAGGTTGGAGCTAAGCCATTGACGCAGGGGCCAAGACGACGAGGTCGGTCCTTCAGTCGTTTCTTTTCCCGTAGAGTTTTCGACATTCATAAAGAAAAAAAGCACACTCTAATAGCATCCTCGATCATCCGCACCAGTGCGCACCGGGGCAGCGAGGTTCGCCCCATCGTCTTCGATCAAATGCACCGGTGCGCACCGCACGAGCTCGATCAACGGAGCGCATCCTCAAGGTGCAGCTTTTCGTTGCCCCAACGCGCACCAAGAAAATCGACGGTGCGCCGGGGTGCAGTCCCATCAGGCATTGCGGCCAGGGGCGGGAATCGAGGAGATATCGGGAATAACAGACGCGCAGTCTATCGAAATGGCGACCTTGCAAAAACGTACACGCATCGCAGCTCTTCTGAGAGCGAGACGACGAGCTTCTTACCATCGCCGCGATTACCGGCGATTGCTGCGGTGGCAAGGAGCGGCCGAAAGGTATGAATTTCGCGGACAGCGTTGCGAGGTGTTTCGATGACACGGAGGTACGGCTATCATTTGGCGGTTCTCTTTTTCGAACCAACAATGATGGGCAGCATATAACCGTGGAATTGTCACCCGCTTCGTGACCCCATCGACAATCACGTCCACGATGTTCATTTGTGTGGGAACGCCAAATCCGCGAGTAAAGAAACGAGAAATAGAGCATTTGCAGTATTCCCAAGCACCCCGGCCCGCACTCAAGGAATCATGGGAACGGTGTTCCTTCAGCTCTCTAGTGATCACTAATTTTCGACCAACTCCATGGTTACACAGTTTTTGAGCGTAATTCGAGGTCACCCTGACAAGCGCCTGATATACCCCAACTACCTGTCATATCACTTTTAAATAGGGGTGTGCGAATAGTGATTTTTGCAACCAAATCGAATACGAATCGAATAATTGTGGTACCGAATCGAATACGAATACGAATCGAATAATTTTCGAATAGTTTCCGAATAGTAAGTAGACAGCTACTGAAGAAGAGCAAAAAAAGTATAAAATTATTTTCATTGTTCCAAAATGTTTCTTAAAATTATTGTAACAACGCGACTAGACGATAATGACTAGAGTTCAACGATATATAGTTAAATAGTCAAAAGCTACTAAAATATTAGAATGCTAAACATAATATCACGGTTCACGCGGATGTTGAACATAAAATCAGAGTTCGCTTGAGCCTGCAGGTACATCCCGAAGCAATGTACATAGTAGGAACTCTGCATTCTCTTTTTATTCCTTGTGGTAGCATATGTCCTTGAATCGAGGATCAAGGAAGGTGGCAAGGGCGTGATGGGCCTGTGTGCCTACGTCCAGGAACCTTGTTTTCACTGATCTGAGATGATTCTGAGAAAACGCATTGTCTTGTTCCACCTGCGCCCTTAAAAAGCAACATCTTCACACACTGAACAAGTGGAACAACCATGGAAAGTGTTGGGAAAGACTCGACACAAGCAGCTGTTGTGGCTTTTGCAATTGGCTGCATGGGAGCGGCCAAAAAACTTCCACACTCTACTGCGCTTTCTCTTGGAACAACTTCCCGCTTCTACCACTTTTACTTCGCTTATTAGTGGCGAGATGTTTCGGTGGCGCCCTCGTTCGGTTACCTTTCGTGACGTCATTACCTTGTGAACAAAAAGTTGGATGGTGTTTGTAATGGGCATGGTGGAAGCCTGAACTCATAACGCTCTCAAAGCAACAGTGCCAACACCGTCAAAATTGAAGTTCTTACATTCCTCTTATTTGCGTCGATGATAATTCCTTTGCTGACGTCATAGTCCCCATTCGGCCAATTGTGGTGGGCCGACCACAGCGACGCTTTCGATCGCTCACGTCGCCAATACAAAGCGGCGGTCGTTGCAACTGAGTTCTGAAATTTCTCCACGACACGTTTTCCGAAAGCGTGGACGAGCATTCTCGTGCGAAAGCGGTCCCTAAAGGCTGAACCGCATGTAAGCGATTTAGCGAGCGGCGAGACAAGCGACAGTGACGAGAGTCAGCAGCGAGCGACGGAGATTTCTCACTGTCGCTCGTCGCGTCGCTCGGTGTTTGGATTTCTAGAAAACGTCCTCATCGCCTTGGTCGCTTGCTCACGCCACTTTCATGCGGCTTGCCTCATCGCGCGACTGACCGAGCGACAGCGAAGCGGGTCGACGTCACCTGTCTCGTCTCTTCCCGAATCGTTTTCATGCGGGTTATCCCTAATGGAGGCAACAGCAACGTACGCATAGAGAGAAACTACTGCTACCGATGATGATAATCATTGTCTAGGAGAAGAGGGTACGTATTGCCATCTTGCGGGCATAGT
>JABSTQ010006819.1:0-31042 GCA_013358835.2 Ixodes persulcatus
AACAGACGGGCGGCACGCAGGGCACGGACCCACGACGCACGGACGAGCAGAGGCCATGCAGAAGGATGCAGGGCGACCAACGTGGAGGCGACGGCGTGAAGGGCAGGCAGGCCATGGCGGGGCGCCATTCATCACGTGGTTTTTGTGACGTATTCGATTCACACTATTTAGTCGTTCTAAGTACTTTAATATTTCTAAAGCATGACAATTTAAAAATCAATACTTCTCGGAGAAAGAGCTCTAATTAATTAATATTAACCAAATTACAGAAAAGCGCCACGTAGCGAAGGCATTAAACGTACTATCTGGGCCGCGAATCGGCTTCTGTGTCCTCTCTACGTTTACTATATTACTCTATGGTTGATCCTCTATGCGGTATATTGGACGCTGCGCATGCGCCCAGAGCTCAGTGACTCAGCCTTTTTCGCCCGGGTGATAAGCGATGTAATGGTCTATACTTGGTGTCGACTTGAGTGAGAGCAGGGCCAAAGCGTGCAATACACGCAAAAACACATAAACACAAACTAAAAGGGCACAGATACGGTGTACTATCTGCTTGCAATCCAATGAGCCGTGAAGAATACTCTTAAAAGAAAGATGACGAAAGCCAAGCTTCGAAGTTGCGCTTTCGGTGTTACATGTTTCTATCTCGTTTCACACCACACCCTGTCTGACCGTAGCCAACTCCACGATCAGACGGAGTCGATGAAACAGCGCCAAATGTGCATCCTCATTCTAACCCTATACCGTCGTCGTGCGTTTGCTATCACTGACTGAACCATATCCCGCCAGTGAATGGTCAGTGATCCTGCGCTACTCTCTGAGCGTGATTGGTTTACCCGGTGATAGGGAAACACACAAGGGCGACGAGTGCCATGGCCATGCTTTCAGGCGCTGTTTGATTGGCTCCACGTGATTGTAGCGTCGTCTTAGGCTCGGACTCAATGAGGAACGAAGTATAGACCTTTTCATCTCAGTAGTTACCCGACCGGCGGACAGAGGGCGCTGACGCACTCGGCGCCATTGGGTGGCTTCAATTTGGTTGGTTTCGGTTTCAGCGCGCTCTCGGCTGTGTTGGTGTGTTATGTCATTCTCGCCTAATTTCGTCATACAAATGTGCCCGTTATAGCGCACAACTAATAAAACTGTGGTACTGAGCCAATTCGAGAACCACGAAGTGGTTTCGAGTCATATTCGCGGACTTTTTTACGAACGCTTTACGATGCATCTGGTCATGTTCGTCGCTAATTTCGGTCAGGTTCGGCGGCGTAACGACTGCGATGCACAAGGAGGATTCCATCGTCTACGGCCTGACCCACTGACCCTAGTTTCCAGAAAAAATAAACTAATGAAGAGACTAATGAGTAGATATATAGTAAAAATGCAGGTCCACAACCTGATTAAAAACCTCCTAAATCGCGAAAAACACACGAAGTCGCAAGTTCACTGACTGATTTTCGCGGACACCAACTTTCTGTGGACTTTAGAAACTCGAAATGTCTCCTATAATACGCAGATATTCTAAGAAATAAGTGATATTGTCTCGGGCTGTTTTCTTTAAAAAAATAAGTACTCGAGATATATTCGATGGTCCGCGTCCTAGGTCGGGTGGGAAATTCATTTAGCTATTGACCTTGCTAAAGTACTTATTAACAGCATTTAACAACGTTGGCGTTAGAAAATGAACTATTTGTTTTACTGACATTTGATTACGACGTGCTTGGCACATAAGATAAGTGAGGCCCGTCAATTGAAATCTGAAATTTTGTCTTTGTACAAACTTTGCCAAATAAAATTGAGGGTACGAAAGAAGTGATCTCTCGTACGTTTGGTTGAAGTCGAATGCTAGGCACGACTTCATGAACCTTCATGACAGATCTCCATGCAAACTGATGCGATTTAAAATCAACAACCCTGAACTTGGGTGATTTCCATGTAGATGGCTTCTTTTCGGCATCACATAATGCGAGCCCTAGGCACTCTCAAGCTGCCTGTGACAGATTATTTCACAGGGGTCTTTGTGTTTAAAATAAATAAAATTCATTACTTAAATTTTGTACAAAAATGTTAATACCCTTTAATGACTGCAGATATGTGACCGAGCATAGTGTACAGTTTCTCTAAATTCATAAATAAACAAATCAAGCAAACGTTTCTATTGCAAAAACGATTTAAGACCGTCTAACAGATTTAGGTGTAACGTCGTGCACAAACAAATCGCCCGATGTGGACGTTACCATTATCCCAAGCATCAGATAAAATGTGAGTTAAACGTTCGTCACCTGTATATATTATATGTCCTATATAATCAAAAACAACTATTTTAAATTTGTTATGAAGGCAAGGCCGGAGGCTTTCAGGAAACACACATAGCTTCATATGCTGCGTAGTATTTTGGTCACATTCCTTAAGATTTTAAATGCGCGATTATACATATACATTGCACTATACTTTTTTCGAATATGCCGCCACTATCACTGTGTAAATTTAAGTTGTCATAAATAATTGGGCTCAATATGCGCCAGGTCTGACGCTGATTTCTGTATCTCCTCCCTCCTCACGCGTATCCGGTACGCCGACGGTGAAAATAGTCAAAATCGGTTATAAAATTAACTGCATATGTAGTCGTGCACATAATGATGGCATGCAATTCAGTTGTAAATGTAAACATCGGGCGGCAATTTACAATAAGGCGAGAAACGCGGTGAAACGCGACGAAAAACGCGAATGCCGCGCCTTCGCCAAGGCGCGGAGGGGAGGGTGGAGCGACGAGTTGAAGCCACCTTATGGCGGTCCCGTCACGTGATTCCAAGATGGCAGCGCCCATGCGACGGAGGCCGAAAAGGTCTATAGACAAACACGCTGTTCACAAACGAGTCCGCGTATGCCCACACCAGGTGTGGGCACTGCGCGTGCGGAGAAACCAGATTCGCGTGAGATTGAGCGTCTGCGCATGCGCAGTACCGACAGCAGCGCCACCGCACCGGTGTGACGTCAGAAAGTTGAGCTGGTACACCACGCTGTGACGGCACAAACATTTCTCGTCCCTACCCCTCCGCTGTGCTCACACTTTTATCCTTAGTTCTTCCTTTTGCTCCATCGCACTCGCGCAACGACGTTAGCGCCGCCATGATCGTCTCAAGAGAGCAAGTGATACGTTTCAAAGGTTGTCGTTACTCCTCCCTGTAGAGGGACTCTAATACGACCAAGTCGCTAATGAGAGACACTTAGCCAACGAGTGCGACATGCGAGAAGACCCGAAATGTAGTTGGCTATTCGATTGACTCTGCTGACGCCATTCCGCCCCCTCTTACCTTAGTTCTCTCCTTCCAGCGCATTCACCTACTCCCCCGACGAAACTCTCCGGAGAGACTTTTTTTCTCCTTTGAGACGCACCCCATCAATCTTTTTTCCTGTCTCGCTCCTGCACACGCCATTTATCTCGGTTATCTCCCGGGTCAGCGCCGCCGCGAATACTAAGCTACGCCATCAGTGGTTCGCCCGGTGCAACAAAGCGTTCCGCCAACCTAATTAGCATGCACACAATGGTTTACTGTGCCCGCCGCGGCCATGCATTCACCTGAATGGGCTTCTGTTATTCATTGGCTCTCCTTCTCTGGTGGCCGCGGTGCAGTAACCCCCCCCCCCCCTTCCCCATTTCGCCGTCAACTCGTTGTTGCCAGTTCTTTTATTCCCTTAACGGACCCGCGCCACTTCCGAGAGTCGACCTTGGAAACTATAATAATACAGCGGTAGAGTCACTATGTTAGAAGTTTCTAGAGGAACTGGGAGCCACAGGCTAAAACACAATCTAGCTTTGATTGAAAGCCATCTTGACTATCAACCTGAACCCCTGTGAGTAATAATGAAGTTACACACTGAGTCAGTTTACACCATTAAGTGTTTAAATCAACATGTCCCAGGGTGAACACGCCAAGGGCGTTACAGAAACATCCTTAGGGTACTGGTGAACAGCTGAAAATAGGATTCTGGCAATCTTATCAGCATGCTGTATATAATTAAGAAACAAAACCTTGATACAAGGAAACAATAAGGGACATACACACCACCGTCTCAAAATCAGCACAGCATACAGCTGTCATTTACTTCCACAACAGTCTTCTTTTTTGTCATCCTCCATGCAAAATATACACATTCAACAGCAGGGACACTCACTACACTAAGAGAGCCTCGAGTACACAAACTGAGTCCTCTTCCTTGTCACCTTTTTCTTTTTATTTCTTGTCGTATTCCCATTAATACATGTCCTAACGGCGGCACACTGAAACCACCGAGAACCATGAGTATCGAACACAGGTCTAAAGTCAGTTTTCAAATGTTAAATGCTCACAGGAGAAAATTTCAGAAATTATCCGAGCTACAGCCTACTTTGAATTAAACAGATAAAAACGCTTTAGCGTCTTCGTCTAAAGTCAAAGACGGCATGTTTACACAATTTCCGGCTCTCATGATACTAATGGTCTCCCTAATCACCCTTTTAAAATTATCTTTTTTTTTTTTTTGCCAAGCACTGTCGTCTGTTTCCATTCTGGGGAACAATTTCCACATTCACTCAGGTGTTTAACGATTTTTGAATTGGGAGAAATAGAATTAACCGCTCTTTTGTGCTCCATTATTCGGTCGTTAAGGCAGCGGCCGGTATGACCCACTTACGAGAACCCACAGCCCATTGGCATCTCGTATACCACTGCCATCTCATAAGGGGTTGCCGCATCTTTATGGTTTTTGGGCAACCTTGCCTGCCTTCCAAAAAAGGAGTAAGCCCACTTAATTTGAAATAATTTTAAAAACAACTCTTACACCATGAATTTCTGCAAATGCCTTCAGGTTGTGGGAGATACCATGAAATAAGGGAAAGCATGCCCATTTATCAGGCTTCTTTCTAAGCTCTGTGGTTTTGTTTAAACTAACCAGAACATGTTGCAACACACCTAATCGAACGCTTAAATTATAGCCTGATGCACCCAACCCAACGAGTATAGATGGATTTGTTGAGCATTCACTGCTCCCACATATCGGTAATACACCTTTGCAGCAACGTTTCTTACGATTAACTATTACCACCAACTGCAGACAGAAGATCATGTTTGAGACCCCTGAAGATTGCTCGGCTCTGCAAAAAGTTGTTTCTGTTATGTCAGAGAGTCGTTGTAAGCGTTCGTGCTCAGTCTGGCAAAAGAAAAAAATAAATAAAAAATATCTCCGTCAATTTTATTTTATTGCTACATCTCATGGTGGGAGGCTTAAAGGACGATACTTGATACGATGCAATTCAAAGATGCCAAAAGCACCATATCCTGGCTGCTTCCGTTTCTCGTCTCGGGTGAGTGAGGTCTATAGTCGGTTACAAGTCAAGAAGGTAGGAGAAGCTCCTCCCATAATCATGATGCGACTGCTTGAAATCCATCCGCAGTCGAAAGAATAGTTCCCTGGAAACACCCCTTGTTCCGCTTCAATGAATAGATAATGGCTACAAAGTGATGCCAACTTGTCTCCGACCCCCACGTTTTAAGAAAGCGACCTTTGTATTCATCGGAGAGGAAACCGAGCCCCTGAAAGTGGCCTTTGTATCCATCGAAGGGGGAAGCTAATCCCCCAAAGTCGTTTTTGTTTCCATCGGAAACAAAAAAGACTTCTATAATCTCCCTCTCGTGGCTTCCAGAACGCTAAGTCAAGGTCGAAAGATAAAGCAAATATTCAAAGCAAGGCAAAACCCTCTCCCGCGTTGGCCACGATGTCACGGAAACGATTGGACGCTATTGGATGGGGAGGTGGCGGAGGGATATATGATTCCCTTTGAGGGGCATTTGCCGCTACCTTCTTGACTTGTAACCTACTATAGCACCGAGAATCGTACGATCGTTTTACTTGGCGAAAAAACAATCAAACATGTGCATTCTAATCGTGCACCTTAACGGAAACAAACATTGACACCTGAATAATGTTATAAGCATACTTAAACATAATTTTATACATTGAAGAAACATACTATTAAAATATTTCGATGTATTTTTTTCAACGGTACGGTGCAGGCGTACACAAACTCTACCGCTATCCTCGACATGGCGGCTAGGGTGTACCCACCTGAAACATATTTTAATATACCCTTAGTAAACGAGTCGGAATAAATTCTTCGTATAGTTTTCGAAGTATACTCTTTTTGTTTCATAAAAACTAGCAATCAGGGTTCTCTAGCCTTGGTCTTTGGCCAAGGCTTTTATCAAGGAGTTGGGCTCTCTCCTATTCGCGACTCCAGCGACCTATAGGGGACGCTACTATCGGGCAAATATGGCGGTCTAATCCAGGTCGTGCCGTGCCATGTGCCAGCTCAACGCACAACGCTGGGGCACCAGCAAGTAAGCTTTGGACTCAAAATTGGTTCTCCCGCGTTTTATCTTCCACGTTTCGAACCTGCGTTGATGTGTTGGGGCAAGCGAACTTCCAGAGGCTTGACTTTCTTCGAGGAAACGAGGAAAGGACTGCCCACTGTCCTTCCACGGTGCTGATGAACGTTGATAAACGCAGAATGTCTGGCTCACACGGTTACATAGGTCGCGCGCAGAGCAACCTAGGCCACAAGGTGATACTACGGTTACGACACAGTCACCGGTAGAACTGTTCTGTCGCGCAAACTACCGACAACATGTAAACACGGAAGCCAAAAGAGACATGCAGAAATCGCGAAAGGACCTGTTCCGGCCAGTTCAGTGTTTTCCCGCTAGGTGCCGTTCGTTTTGCTGGAGTCGCGAATATTTCGTCCAGGAGATTCAGTTCCTCAGCAGCTACAATGCTACCAACGCCCTGATATTGCTTTTTAGGCAGCGTTTGTTAAAGAATTTGCTTTAAAGGCCGACGAACAAAAAAAAAAAAGAAAAAAAAAGGACACCACTTTAATATTTTATCTGAGTAGCTTCCGAACTCGGTCCTTTTGGATGAGGAGGAGTAAAGAGCGCGAGAGTATATGAAGAGGACGCCGGAAAAGGGTTTTCTGACTGGCAAAAAGCACTGCCTGGGCGTCGGCCTCTAAATTGTATAGACCTGATGCACAGCTTGCAGCGCCGCCCGCGGTGCCGGAAGGAATGCCGGAAATTGTAGGTATAGAACCGGTTTTAGCGAACTACCGAGGCGACAGGGGAAACGGGGGGCGAACGGAAGAGTTCAAGCGACCAACTGCTCTTACCTCTCTTTCTTTTTCTCTTTCTTTCTCTTTCTCTCTTTTTCTTCAGTGTCAAGTGGTAGATGTTGCTGGGGCATGAAGGAGCGCACAGGACTTCACGCGCGGTCTTCTGGGATTTTTTTTTTTTTTATAAGGTCTATTTATATTCGCTTCGGCAATATACTGCGATGAGAAGTGATCCGTGACTGCGGTTGAGTGGACCCTTTATATTTATTTTTATCTCATACCGACGGTGGAGGAGCTCTTCTACTGCGCATCGAGAGGTCATTATGGGCCGGAAGCGACTGTAATCTAATTTTCTCACGTGTACGAATGCCATTACGACGTTCTAACGGGCACTTTGGTCCTAACGTGTTTAATGCCCCCCCCCCCCCCCCCACACACACACACACAACTTTTGTTTTACTTCTACAGCAGGCGCTGAGACAGGGAAGCGGATGAATCGTTGAAGACCCAGAAACGACGATAGAATAGCTGAACGCACAGCAGTCACTCAAGACGGAGAGGGCTCTGTCACAGAAGAACCTCGACTGTTTATACCGCGACTGAGAAAAGACAAAAAGTCAGCTAAAAAAACGTGCGCGATCGGGTGTAGGGGAGTGCGGGTACAGATGGCACGCTCAAGAATCAAACGCATCAAAACATAAGAAACAGAAAACTTTTTTTTCAGCTAGTAGAAACAAAAGAGCGAACTAAAAGGCTTCCTTTTTGTTGTCGAAGTGTAGGGTTGTGTCCAGTTTCCCAGATTGTTTCTAGAGAGCTCTCGGACACAAAAACCCTAGAGACGAACAGTTCTGAAAAACAAAAAGAAGACAAAAATGAACAACAAAAATTGCTAGACGGCGAGCTGTGGTGTCTAATGACGCTTCGGGATCCAGTAAGGCGAAGACTGAAAAAAACAATGATAAAAGCGTTAAACGCAAGAGACACCAAAGAGAAAAACCCAAGCTCAAGTGGCCTTTTTTTTACTGTGGACAGAGCAGTCACTTTACTCGCAAAGTAGATTTAGTATTATCCCCAGTGCCAGCTGTATGATGAAGAACCGTTGGTCGACCTCTTTTCTTCCGAAGAAAAAAGAAAACAAACGTCGCTTCTTTATAGTTAGTTTGGGGGAAGAAGAGCTGGCACGCGCGAATTTTTGACCCGATTTATTTTCTGTTTGGTCATAATATCTTCGCATTTTGTTAAAGTTATGGCGTGACTTTTTTTTTTCTGGAAAGGGGCTGCGAAAATAGACTGGGTGGGTGTACCGGCTTGTGCCCCAAATTTAAAGGGAAAGTTAGAAGAGTAACGGATCTGCTCCTGGTTAGGGCAAGCAGTATACCCAATCTCACTAACAACAGCAAATGTTTCGAGAGTTTTACGACCTGAACTTCCGGACCTCCGCTCGCTACATTCTCCGACTACTGATTATGTTACCTTCCGGGTTTCCAGCACTTATATTTTTGTAAGTTCGCTCTTTCATTTCTCGAAATCACGTGTGTAGTTGTATTACGATCCTAAACTCGGGAATTGTTACCAAGAAGCTTCGAAGTCTCACCAGCGGGTATACCCCATGCAACCCTAAGCTGAGAGCGCTGTGGAATCTACGCGCTCTCCGGAGAAATCAACCACCTCCCTTTCAGCACCTGAGCCGCCTTCTGAACGTGGGGTTGGGCGGGGAAGCGCAGTCACGTGGTCGAACATCGACGGATGGTTGGTTTAAAGAGTACGTAGCTTCCACCGCATTGTCAGCTTATTGTTGAAAAAAAAAAAAACAATGTCCATCATTTTTGTAAAAAAAAAAAAAGATTTGCTACCGAAATCTTTTGAGCACACGGAGGAAGCTTGTCCTTAAGGAGATTACAGACGTCGTAAGAACAAGATGGTTCAATGATTCTTACGAGTTATCCGGCAGCTTCACATCTCTTATATAAAATAAAAAAATGCGGAAGTGTGATGGTTACTTCCTACTTTATCTGCCCTCAGTAGGTTCGAGCTGCAAGAAGCACACACCAGGCTTCCGGTCCAACTTGGTTGAAGATTAGTGAAATTGTGTGTTGTCCTGTCGCACTTTGTTAAGATTAGTGAGGTTATGTCGCTACGCGAACGGTGGGTTCTCTGTTGTCTGTGAACGTTTGGTAAGGCCATCATGCAACGCATTCTTGTTTTATATCTAACGTTCCAAGACTCGTAATAATAGAGTTATTAATAAAACACGATTCTATATATCCTTTTTTACGCCGACTCGGTGCAGGCTGTTTACACCCTTTGTCGTGTTAATCGCTCCTTCAGGGTGGCGATGGACTTTCATCGGTTCGTGGCCGAGTGCTCCTTCCCGGTTCGAGTTTGCTGGATTCGTCATTATAGCGTTCCCGCCCGCTCATGTCGCGACAGACGCTGGATGTCACCCTGTGTAGTGCGATGTTTACTAATGGTAGTCTACCCCCTTCCTCTTCTTAAGTTGACGGCCACGGATAGTCTGATTATTTACAAGAAAACTTGGCAGCGCACCACACGATCTTTTATTCCTCCGTGTGGTTCCAACCTCCCTCGAGGTCTCACCCGCCTAGATATTTCCCTCCGAAAAGTTCGTGTGAATACAGCGATGCCACAATCTGTCCGCGCAGGATAGGAATCATATGCCTCGAAATCCACCGGCTGTCCCTTTTGTCCCTCCCCAGTCGGGGAGGCGGATCTTAAGCGAATCCTTTGGACGTGACCGGGCATCAGAGCAACCCGTTGGTGCCATCTTAGCCGAATTGGCCTCCAACCTAATGGGCCAACAGACTTTCAATGCTGTTCATATGGCCCGCACCACCGTTCCCTTCTGGACTTCATCCAGGAAACGTTATTGCATTTTTGTCTTTAAATCTATGCCACATGGCAAACCCACGTAATAAGATATATATATATATATATATATATACAGGGTGTTTTTTTTTAAGCTTAACAGATTCGTTTTAAAAAAGCCGTGAAAGTTACAGATACGCCGCTTGTGGAGGTGAGTTATACGGCCAGGGGGACAGATTCTAGGGGGATAATCGTAACGATCAGTCGGCTAATTACTTAAAATTTGTTAATTAACTTTTTAATTATTGAAAATAGACATATGGTTCCAATTAGAAATTTGTTCAGCGTCGTCGAAAACCCCCAAATCAGTCATTTTCAGAAAACCTTTGAGCGCGTGAAAAGCGTGGTAGTGAACTGAAGTTACCACTCTTTGAGCAGGTACAAAGCTAGAGGTCGCGATAAGGCGCCCGTGCGATTTTTCCGACTCTTATCTAGCCCCAGCCTTGTACCTGCTCCAAGTATGGTAACTTTAGTGCACTACTACGCTTCTCACGCGCTCAAAGTCTTTCTGAAAATGACTGATTTAGGGGTTTTCGATGACGCTGAGCAAGTTTCTAATTGGAACCATATGTCTATTTTCATTAATTAAAAAGTTAATTAACGAATTTTAATTAATTAGCCGACTGATCATTACGATTAGCCTCTTATAATAT
Organism: Ixodes persulcatus; assembly: GCA_013358835.2. Lineage (NCBI taxonomy): Eukaryota > Metazoa > Arthropoda > Arachnida > Ixodida > Ixodidae > Ixodes > Ixodes persulcatus. Next base: position 10,684 of record JABSTQ010006819.1, read on the forward strand.
GTCCCCCTGGCCGTATAACCCACCTCCACAAGCTGCATAAGTGTAACTTTCACGGATTTTTTTAAACAAATCTGTTAAGCTTAAAAAAAAACACCCTGTATAATTAGAGGGAATAGTACAATATGAAACGTGTAGAAGCAATGTGTTTTATATTTATGTTTATACTTAATTTTCTTTAGGAAGAGCAAGTTGGAAAACCTCAAGGCAGTGAAACGCCCATCTGAATTTTAGGAATATGACTGTAAGGTCTTATGTAAGCAAGAACGTTTATTGTGAAGTGATTTATGGACAAGAAAAGGTGACAAAAAGCAAAGATTAAGCCCTCTTTAAACAAAACAGTAATATATTTGGTGTATTTTGTTATATGCCACCAAATATTATACATAGCAAAAACATTTTAGAGTGGGAACAAGAAAGGACTGACAACCACAAAGGTATCAGAGATTGTCCGTCCTTTGTTTTTCACAGTCTCGTGGTGTTTTTACTTTGTTTAAGTACCACCAGCTCGTTTGCGCCCTAATGTTCTGCAAATATCATAACTTATGTTTGCTTATTCAGTCCTCAGACCAGCTCTGTCAAGTTCTGTCTCCTCTAAGTAAACATCTCACTTGATTTATAATCTCGGATTTCGCTGAGGGGAAGTTTATTGAACAAGCTATATTATCGCAAAAGGAACTTATATTCAGTGTTGTAGGCGCTACCGAAAAAAAAGTGACGAAATACTTTACTCGTTAATTGCAAAATAAGAGGAACGCGTTACCGTTTCCGATAAAAAGGAAGGCACGTTACCTTTGCGTTACACTTTATTTGTAAATTCACGGTAACAGGTTTTTTTCTTGGCGACATCGTTTCTTGACACTGGGACAAAGGGCGTGGGCGTTGTGATTTTTTCTAAAGTGGGACTTTTTGCGTGGGGAAAAGATGGACAAATTTTTGAAGGCATGTAAAATGAGTGCAATATTTAATGACTTTGTGCCTAGACTTCGTTTCAACGCAAGTCCAGACGCAGCCGAGGCTACCAGCTAATAAGGAGTTTTCCTGGATCGTTTTCGCCGTCCCGCAACGCGCTCCGCAACCCGCTACGACACCCGGAACTCTACAGTCAAGGCCATCTATGCGCAGGCGCAGTAGCGGCTTCTTCATTGCGGAGGGCTTAGCGGGGGGGAAAACGCGGTCTACGAAAACTTCGCAATGGCACCAATCAAACAGCGTTAAAAACGCAACTCACTGGACCTCTGTTTATGATTGGTTCAGCTACTATAGAACAGACACAGAAACATGACGAACACCATGACGTGCCCTTCTGACCACGACGCCATCAGCTCGTAACCTCGGCGGCGTCCGGGGCTAAAGAAACACGAAAAATATTTAAGTGTACTTCTTTCATGTCTTGGGAACAGTATAAAACGAGTAACGTAACTATGTTACCCGTTACTCGAAAAAGTAACTTAAGTATGTACGTTACCCATTGCTGTTTTGAAAATGTAACGAGTACGTTACGTTACTGAAAAACTAACCGGTTACCAGTGACGCCGTTACTTGTAACGCGTTACCGCCAACGCTGCTTATAATATGTAACATAGAACAGAAACAGCTGACGCTAGAACCTTTTTATTGACCTTAGTAAAGCTTTCGACTGCCTTGACCATACTACACTCTTTCCTAAACTCTCATGTTATGGTAAGCGGGGCACTTCTTTAAAACTTTCTCATTCGTCTCTGGACGAACGAAAGGAGTGTGCCTTAGTAAATGATTATCTTTCTTTTCTGCGACTCTTGAAGTCTTGTGTGCCTCAGGGCAGATAGACTTATTGGCACGCTGTTATTCAAAGTTTATATTAATCATAGAATCGATATTTACCAACACTCAAGTGATACTGTGAACGCAGACGAGACTAGTATTATTCTCTCTATAAGGACTATGAATGAACTTATAGGAAACCGAAGTATTGTCTTTGAGAAATTGTTTTTATGGACTGAAAAATATTTGAAAATAAATTCTGCCAAGTTAGAAGCTGTTGTATTTAGATTTATAAATGCGTACATCGGTAAATCTCATATCCTAAACATTGGTAGCGGCCAGATTGAAATAGTAAACAAGCACAAACCGCCAGGTGTAGTTTTTTCGGAACATATTTAATGATTTGATTACGTAGGATGCTTAGTTCATAAACTGCCAAAAACGGCTGGCAAATAGTTCTATTTTGACTACAAATATTAAGGTCCAAATTTATCACGCTTTCATTGGTCCAGAAATTAACTATTGCCATTTTGTTTTGGGTACCACCATGAATGAATCGTTTTCCCCAAAAGTGCTACGTTTTATTGCAAATGACCGGAGACACTCGTGCTGAACCATTAATTTTATTCACAATGCAATGAAAGTTTCCACTGCCTATGACTATCGTCTATTATGTTTGTACTTATTCTCAGGCATGGGGTTATTGCTATTTTTGCCTCATCTTTTAATCTTGACCAAACGCGAATTTATCATCAGTATTCGACGTAAGGAATTTTGGTTCGTTCCCTATTTTCCTACTAATTATGCATTTCAAACTCTTGTTCGTATCCTGCCCCCATTGCTTAACAACTTCGTTTTCGGCCGCACTAATATTCATTGCTTAACTACAAAAAAAAAATAAAAAAGTGCTCACTTTTTGATTAGGTGAAGGGTTGTTTTATTTTATTTTATTATTGTATCGTGTTCTGTACGTGCGGAGACAGCGGACATAGTCAAGTTTTCTATGAAGCTTTTTGTCCAGCGTCTTCGGCATAATTTATTTTGTATAAAGTTCAAGTTCAATACAATATAGGAAGAAACGTGTCTTTTTTTAATCAGCATTTCAACGAGTTCTACCACCCACACCAAGCTTATGGTATCAATATTATAGAATCAGGTCAGCATCGTGCGGTACATTTTATTTCCACGGATCATTAATTTTCTTTGAGCGAAACCTCTTTAAATCCTGGCAAGCCTCTTCGTCCTCTTCGAAATTCAGAAATCTTCCACACTCTAAAAAAAAAAAGGGTATCACCTTACACCCTTTTGTCCCATGTAATGCAGTCCAAAACTTTAGTTCGACGTACAGCGCACTATAGTCGAACAGACGGCCCCAAATTTTACGAGGGGCTTGATAGGGGTGCGATATAACTTATTAAATAGCTAAAAAACGTTTCGAAGACCACAGAAAGAAAACACTGAGGTTTTGCAGTAGGGCCAAGAAAACATCTTTAGAAAACATCGACGATTTTTTTTTTTTTTCAGGTACATTAACTATTCTAATAAGTTGTACCATACGGCTATCAAGTCTCTCGTGAAAGTTAGTGCCGTTAGATCGACGTCAGTGCGCTACGTGACATTGAACTGAAGTCTTGGGGTGTATTATATGTAGGGTTCCGTGTTTTCGGAGTTTATTTTTCGTCAAATTCGGAGGGTGTTTTTCGGGGGGTTTTTTTGCCGAAGATTCGGAGTTTATCGGAGTTTATATGTGTTTGATTCCCGATTCTCCGAAATTCAGAGTTTAATTTCGAAGTGTTTCCTATTAAAAATAAATATGTAAATAATAACCGAATGTAAACGTATGCCAGATAAAAAATAAAACGCGCTTGTATCGATTAAAATTTCCTCAGATGAATTTGGCGTTGGTGCCATTGCCAGTGGCAATATTAATTTATCCCACGACAAAAGTCGCACACAAGTGTTGTTTCGGTAAACGTCGATAGCTTAAAATGAGTAAACTCCCGGAGGCAGTCGCTACGAAGCTCGTAGTCATCCCACCCTATTCCATCAATCTAGCCCGCGGCCGCGCGAGGTGGAGTGGTTAAAGATGGAATAGAGAGTTTCAACTGTCCCTTTTCCCTATTTTATACAATATCTATGGTCCATACCTTTCACTCTTACAAAGACATACCTTCTCCTTTCTCTAAATCACAAATCGCATGGCTCAAACTGGAAACCAAAAGAGTGGCTTTTGTCGTGAACCGAATGTACAATGACCTGTTTTCCCTGAATCAACCTCGACGAGACAAGCGGCAAGACCCCTTTTTACAACGGTCTGAGATTTGAAAGATAATTATGGTGGCATTTTCCTGGACCATTGACACTGTGCTCATCATATTGTAAAAAAAAAAGTATTTTTTTATTTTTTATTCGTTTTTGCCCAGGGGGGGGGGGGGGGTGGCATTGGCACATAAACACTCGGAGTTTATCGGATAAATCCGAATTGACCAAACTTTTACCGGCGGGTGTTTTTCGGTGTTTTTTGGATTTATCCGAAAACACGGAACCCTAATTATATGGGACAAGAGGTGTAATAATACACCCTTTTTGGAGCGCAGCTCTTAGGCGCCCGTTTCCGGCTGGAGCGTCGTCGGCGTCGGCGTAACCGCGCGGTGCATTATGGGACGCGTGACGATCAGTGAAGTCACTGATGACGTCATCGGCATCGGCATTATCACTGATGACGTCATCAGTGACGTCACTGATGACGTCATCGGCATCCGCATCGTCATCGTCACTGATGACGTCATCAGTGACGTCACTGATGACGTCATCGGCATCGGCATCGTCACGTGACCCCCCCCCCCTTCCCGAGGTCACTTGACCCACCCACCCCAGTACCCTTACCTCCTCCTCCTCAAGAGCTGCGCTCTAATTCGGCGTTACAGGGAGTTGTAAACGGCTTTCACTTTTTTTTAGTGTATAGGCTAACTTTCACCCTGGCGACCGTTCCGAGGGTTTCCTTAAGGTTCCCTTCATGGGGTAGCTCCTGCTTACACGTGTAATGTATAGTGAACTACGTACCTGAATGGCCTCCCGAATATTAATATTAACAAATTTATGCTTGTCTTGATCATTCTGATAAACACGAAAAGCCCATAATGTGCCGTGCGTGCATTATTCGAGCATCCTGATTTGCTATGCTAGTTTACAAAATGCTTTGCGTTGTATTTGATGCGTTTCACACATGATACACTCATTTTTTTTCTCCAGATTTATCAGAGTATAATCAACAACATTTATATAGACCACGTGACGTCACGAGATCACGTGAAAAGATACGCTTCGTCATTCGAATTCATCTGCGCACACCGCCGGTCATCTTCTACCGCAGGATCCCTTGAGTGATACTCAGTCTCGTTGCTTGCTCCCCCCTCCCCCCCCCCCCCCCCGCACTCTGTCCCCCCCTCTTAGTGACGTCGATTGAAGGCTTTGTATTGTTCGAGGCGGGTTTTAGGCCGCGCGTCCGGAGGCTTCCTGGCTCGTGACGACGACCATTCCCCGAAGTAAAGAACCCAGGGGTCCAGAGGAGGTGGGAGAATTGGTAACGTAACGAACGGTTTAATTACATGGTAGCGATACAGTCGTCAAATCCGAGAGAACAACGGAGCAGCCTCACGCTCCGCCTTATATAGGGTCCGTTTTCTCCCTCACTCTCCGCCAGGGCAGCAGGTGCAACCGCCAAGTGCGTTGCAGCAAAGTCCGCCGCGTCGTAGCCAGAAGTGCGTCGTAGCCATGGTTCTCCGCAGTTAGGCCATGCCTCTCTACCCTTCCGGAGCACACGAACCCACACGCACACACACACACGTCCCGTTGACGTCACGGACGCGTTGAGACTCGTTTCGGGCAGGCTCAGACAGGCGGGCGACTGTCCTGAACAGATCGTGACTCGTTTCGGGCAGGCTCCAACAGGCGGGCGACTGTCCTGAACAGATCGTGACTCGTTTCCGCAGCGTTGAAACTCGGAAGAAGGTCGCCGAAGGTTCCATTCTTAACTGCCCCTCCGGGGCCAGGGAAACCTCGAGTGGCCGGTGGTACTATCGCTGGCCTGAAGAGGTGGGCTTGGAGTAGGCCTTGAGAGGACGCTGCAAGTATTAAGCAAACTTCCAAACCTCTCACAGCGGAGGCATCAGCGGAAACGTCCCCCACAACAACACGCCACACCGCAGTCAAACGCTCGGAATCCGCCAGAGACCCGCCAGACTGGATTACGGATTACCAAAATTTGGTACAATTCCGGGTATCGATTCCGGGTCCAAAAGAAAAACTCATTTTTCCAACGAGGTCACTATGAACAAAATACCAAATACAAAAACTCTTCGCAATTTGTGAGGTCCTTTTGGGGTTTCAACGAAGTGCCCCCACTTAGATCCTCATTCCCGTGGATGACGAAGACCTCTGAGATCATCCCTACTATTTTTCGTGATGTCAGAAAAATCTGCTCAACCCATCGGCATTGCCGTTAAATTTGCCTTTCCTTTTTCTTACGCTGAAGTCATAGTGATCGATTTTCACGTGATTTCTAGACGTGAAAATGCGGTCCTTATAGCGCCGATAAAACAATCCGCCTCTTTCATGCCCCGTCACATTGGTCCTACCAATCTCCTGAGCTGTACCGCGAAACCCTGACACACTAGGGTCGCTCTTCTGCTCGACTGTCAAAGACACTCTGTCTACTCGTAGCAGAGGACCAAAGTGACGTGACGCCGGAGCTACGAGAGATCTTTCACTGATCCCGTCTTCCTCCGCCTTTTTCGCCGGCGCGTTGGGACGGCGTACGCATTCTAGTGCTACGAGGTCAGGCTGTTCTACAACCTGGTCCCTCTCATCCCGGTTTTCTGCCTCCAACTCTGGGAGTGCTTGCTCCCCGTCAGCTGCCTCTGGCTCTGGATCCCTCGTCAACAAAGGGGCGACCTGACGCGATTTGGACCTCGTACATGACTGAACTAGCCCTTCTCCCAGTTGTTGACCCCTTTCGCGCAGCAGGAAATCTGACCGGTTAGAAAACAAATAAGGATACCCCAACGGGACTGTTTGCGAGACAGCCGCCTCTGTCACTAGCTCTCCGAACGGGCCAGTTATCTTTACTGTCACCATAGGCAGACAGACACTGTGCTTTTCGAGCAGCTGCTTGATCCAAACTACCTTTCCAGTAAAATCGGATGGCGTTACATACGACGGATGAACAACGTCCATCGTCGCTGCACTGTCCCGAAGCACCCTGCATGGCTTTCCGTTTACCTGGAGCTCGTGAAGATAGGGACGAAGAAGCTTCAGGTCCCCGTCACTACAGTTCACGTACGAGAACACAACCCGCGGTTTCTAACATCTGGCCGCTGTGTGTCCCGGCTCCTGACAGTTGTAGCACAGGAACGGCTTCCCTGCCTCGAACTGCCCTGTTGGGCTTTTCCGCGCCTCGTCTCCGTTCGAGTGTTCTGCGCTCTTTTCTGGGACCTTTTGTCCTGCTTCGGGCTTCTCGGGCCCGTTTTCTCGCGAGCCGTTTCCCTGTCGGAAGGTCTTGCGCTGATCGCTCCGGCCGGGTTCGCTTTCCTCTCCGCTCAGCTTTCTACGCGTTGCGTACTCTTCGGCTAGCTCAGCGGCCCTTTCGACAGAGTCGACTCCCACCCTATCCTGCACCCAGAGCTTGACTGACTGCGGAATGCTACGAAAGAACTGTTCGAGGCACACACACTCGACTACCTTGTCTCGGCTTTCGTACACTTCCTCGCTCTTCAACCATTCTATCAAATTGGTTTTAAGCCCGTACGCAAATTCCGAGTAGCCCTCGCTGCTCTTTTTGGATGCGTTTCTAAACCTTTGACGGAACGCCTCGGCAGAAAGGCGGTACCGCTTCAAAAGGCTGGACTTCACCTTGTCGTAGTCGTCCGCGTCTACAGCACTAAGGCGCGCGACAACCTCTGCAGCCTCACAGGGCAACAAAGTCAAAAGCCGTTGCGGCCACGTTTCTGGGGCGAAGCTCAACTTCTCACATGTCCTCTCAAAGTTAACTAAGAACAGGCCGACGTCTTCCCCAACCTTAAACGGTTGCAAGAGCTTCTTCATTTGATACGACTCGGTCTCACTTGCTCGTACCGGAGCCCCAACTCTACTGTTCTGCGAGTTTAATCGCTGTTGTTCAATTTCGAACTCTAGCCTTTTCAGCGCTCGCTCCTCTGTCGCAGCAGTCTGCGCTCGTTCCTCTCTCGCTGCAGTCTGTTTCTCTCTCTCTGCAGCTTCGCTCTTAGCGTTCTGAAGCAGTTCCCACGCAATTTTAATTTCCTCTGCTTCCGCGCTTTCTGAAATAGCTTTACTGATCTCAGATTTCTTCATCTTTTGCTCCACCTCCACACCCAATTCTTCACATAAACAGAGTAAATCTGTTCTCAGTAACCTCATTAGATCCATGATCGCTGCTCTTTAGCTTTGGCTTTGTTCTAAAACTTGTCGCGAGGTTATACCAAAACCTAGCGCACGAGTCAAACACTAAGGATTCCCAGCAGTTCAAAATTAATTACCCATAATCTGAAGCCTGGCGAATCTCAAAGCAAAGTCCAAACGCTCACCCACAGATGTAGCACGATGTCGCATGGTCCGATCCCAACCGCTGCCAACCAGTTGCTCGAGGCGGGGTTTAAGCCGCACGTCCGGAGGCTTCCTGGCTCGTGACGACGACCATTCCCCGAAGTGAAGAACCCAGGGGTCCAGTGGAGGTGGGAGAATTGGTAACGTAACGAACGGTTTAATTACATGGTAGCGATACAGTCGTCAAATCCGAGAGAACAACGGAGCAGCCTCACGCTCCGCCTTATATAGGGTCCGTTTTCTCCCTCACTCTCCGCCAGGGCAGCAGGTGCAACCACCAAGTGCGTTGCAGCAAAGTCCGCCGCGTCGTAGCCAGAAGTGCGTCGTAGCCATGGTTCTCCGCAGTTAGGCCATGCCTCTCTCCCCTTCCGGAGCGCACGAACCCACACGCACACACACACACGTCCCGTTGACGTCACGGACGCGTTGAGACTCGTTTCGGGCAGGCCCAGACAGGCGGGCGACGGTCCTGAACAGATCGTGACTCGTTTCGGGCAGGCTCCAACAGGCGGGCGACTGTCCTGAACAGATCGTGACTCGTTTCCGCAGCGTTGAAACTCGGAAGAAGGTCGCCGAAGGTTTCATTCTTAACAGTATGATTTATATATCCTGCTATAAACTATCTATGCTTTATTTTGCATTGGCGTGCGTGTAACGGCTGTTCGTTACAATCGGGCGAAACGCGCTTCGCATAAAATTCAGCGCCAAATCGCATTGTGCGGTAAAGCGGAAATATCGTGAAATTCGCATGGCTGAACAAAATATACCGCATCCAAAATCGTTTGCCTCTTTTAATTTCCCAACATCGGATATAACGTTCTCAGCTGGTTTCCAGGCGGACGGTAAAAGCCAGCAAAAGCCTCCACTTGCGGCACGTGGTTCAAACCCTGGTACTGCTGGGTTGCGCCGAAATCAATTACGACGGCTTTTCCACTCGACTGTCTTGAGCCTAACGAACAAAAGCAGACGGTACTCGAGGACACCGTGTAATTAAGCCTCCTGTCTTCCTGGTCCCTTTCATTATCTCGCTTCTCTCTCACTCTCTCTCTCTTTCTCTCTCTCCATCTCCTTCTCCTTTTTGGCTGCTAAATGGCTAGCCACGGCACATGCCTTTCCATGGTCCCATTCTTTCCATCAGCCTACAAACAAGCTTTCAATTAGAAACAAACGTGCATTGACAGACTCCAAGGGCAGACCCACGGTCGGTTGATCGGGATTCCATCGCGGAACGAGGTTGGACGTCCACTCTGAAAAAGATGCCCGTTGAAAGACGTGGTATATATGTTCGGACACGCAGGTTTTGGCTATTATTCAAATGGCTTCGGGAAAACATAGCTCTGAAAATAACTAGGGGCGCTTGAACATAGACGAGCATACGGTTCTTAACAACAAAAAAGAGGGCTCTGGAAACGGCTAAAATCTAACTTTCTCCGGGGTTGCTCTGAGGACTGAAGTATATTGAAGTCCCCAAGCGATTTGTGATAATTTGTAATCCATTACAAGAGTTAAAACCCCGCTCGCTTTTTGTACTATAGGTTTTGTCTCGTTATTTACAATCCTTGCATGCCTTCGAAATACACCAGGATCGTGAGCTTTTAGTATTGTGAAATATTATTCCGGTTAGTTGCTCTGGACGTTGCAATAAAAGTCAGAATTTTTTACTCCGTTCGGTCTGGATAGTTTGAGGTTTATTAAAATAAAAATATTTTCTTCCGAAGAAAACAACAAGTATATAGTATCTTTTTTCTGTTTTGTATCAACAGAGTATATCCAACACCATCGCAATACTCATCACTCTATTCCCCATGAAGAAGCGATGTATTCACGACCCAGTGAGTTCTCGAAAGTTTAAAATTCGTCACATAGACAGCCTCAGTGGAAACAATTTGTTTAGAAAATAGACCCCGAAACGAAAATCTTCGTTGAAAAAGACATATGTAAACAAATCCTGTTCAGGGCTTCGGGAAAGTTGATTTCAAATGACTCATGCGCACGCATTTTATGAGCTGAATGAACACAACGGAATTATCATACCGACAGTACCATTCCCCCGACCTTTACCAGTGTAGATTTCATTCCGTTCCTACTTGGCGATCTTTGCTCGCCCCAGAATACGCAACAAAGAAGTGTCAAGAGCTGAAGAGAGTGACGTGAGCTTTCCGACCGCCTCCAAAGCTCGCAGCAACCTACTTTTCTCCCCTGATGTCAAGGCTGACGTAAAAAAAAAAAAAAAAAAATAATAAACTCGAGAGAACTCCCCTAACATTCTAACGCTCCTTTGTGTCTCAAGAAACCATGTCAAAACTTTAGTAACTGCCTTTAAGTGTACTCCCACACTGCAGGACCATTCGAAACACACACACACACACTCGCACACAAGCAAACAAAAATATATCTGGAGAAAACGTGCCCGCTGTGCCAACGATTCCTTCGAACGTATACTATGTAGTTGGAACACGCTTGTGATCGGATACTTTTACTTCCCACAAAAAAACAAGCGCGAAACGCAGCAGAATACTTGAGGCGGGCTTATGGCCTGGTCAAGCCAAATCCCGTTTTTGCTCCGTTCCCAACATCTCTATTTTTAACCTTTACTAAGTTACTTTTTATTGTTTTATGTCAGTCGAAGATGGGGACTAAAATTGTATTTTGGCGGGCGTGATAGGAATCGTTGTAGTGGCTAGTGATAGAAAGGAAGCCATTTTAAGGTCAGCGAAACCCTGACACCGCCTCTTAAAACAATATATTTAGTACGAAAAAAAAAAAAAAAACCTGTGGTGTCCCTTTTTTCTTTGTTTTACATATTATTAATAGTTTTTTTTATTATTTCTTCTTCAAGATAATAATTTCCTACCCAAGGATGGACAGGAAGAAAATCTAAATATATTCAGTACCTTAAAGGGGTCCCTGCCTACGGTACAAATGGCAGCAAAAGCGGCTATTCAGCATAGCAAGAATGTTCATAACCATACATAAATATATCCTGAACAATATAAATTGCGCGAAACGCCAAAAAAAAAAATACACACACATGTTTTGCACTTTTCCTCAATTGCATGACACACTCGAAGTTAAAAATGATTTTCTGCATGGGTCTACATTAGAACCACTATTATTTGTTCTCTATATACCGTATATATAACAACTATTGTGAGATCTTGGGAGCTTGTGATCTTCGTGGATGATACCAATGAATTTGTTTCTTCTACTTTCAGAGCGTCCTTAGAATTTATGACAAAAAGCTATCTTTTCAATCTGGAGGTTCGGCTTCAAATGAACAAATTGCGACAGAACATTAAGAAAACATAGTATATTGTTTTCACACCAGCAAATACAACTGTCATCACAATATGCTCTGAGAATGATGTCATTGAGTAGGTAACAAAATTCCTTGGTGTGTGGTGCAATCGGAAGTTCAATTAAAAGATAAATATATAAACATGCTAAGCACTGAGCTATCGCAAGCCGTTGGATAGAGATATAAAACAAGAAATCTTATACCCATATCACTAAAAAATATAAAATAATAATTGTTGTATTCCACGCCCCATTACTGTAATTTAGTATGGCGCACGACGACGTCAACAAATTACAATCGGCCGCTCATTCTACAAAAAAAAAAAAAAAATACAACGGATATTTTAAAACTACAAAGGCAGGCCACAAGATTTTTTTACGAACCAAGTTTTCAGCAAATGTGGCCTACTAAAGGCTAATTAATTCTGACATTTTAAGCTACTGCAAATACTACACAGCGATAAGTTCTTAGATAATCCTCCAGATAATACGAATAATTTTACTTATAGACACAGAATCACACGGCCACCCGCAATATGAACAAATTATGGAAAGCAGAAAAAAGAATTTCAAGTCGCACAAATCCTTAACACTATTGGCGATTAATCGAACTTAACTGTTCTTTAGTACAATTTAAAAGTAATATGAAGGCTCTTATTCATGGTGGGCAGTGACATTGCTTTCTGATCTTCCTTTGGCATGAGTAATGCTTATACTGAATAATTATAGCTCCACGCGTTTTTTTTTTTTTTTTTTACTTTTTATATATATATTTGGTATATATTTGACTGTATCAATTTATTGTTGAAGACAATTGATATTTTGTACTTTTTGTATAACGTAGAAGAGCTACATAATTGTGATTTTTTTTCTGCTCTGAAAAAATATTTGTTTTCTAGGAATGAAGAGTCTTTTGCTGAAACTGTTAAAGAGGCAGAAACCTCGTCGGGCATCACGCCTTTAGTCTACGCAACCTCGCGTCTTTGACGTCGTCCTCTAGGTCGTCCTTGACGTCGTCCTAAAGTACATCGTAGACGTCGTTCTTGGAGTCGGCCTCTAGGACATTGTCCTCAAGTCGTCCTAGACACCATCCTTGACGTCGTCCTTAATGACATCCTTGAGGTCGTCTTATAGCTCGCCCTAGAGGTAGTCCTAGACGTCGTTTTGACGTCGTCCTTTAGGACGTTGTTCTCGACTCGTCCTCGATGTGTTCACGGCATTTTACAATCATTTCATCATCGTACCATTTCATTTCCGAATTGTTTTCTCTAACGATATTCCGGTAAAGCTGCAGCATTTACAGGTATTTACACTATGCAGCATTTACAGGTATTTACACTATGGTAGCGCCCCTCTGGCCCTACCATAGTGTAAACCGCAAGTTGAATTCCGTTCTTAATAAACGTTGTCTGACCTGACCTGACGTCAACGTGCGTATAATTTATTTTTAACTAAACTTATCTAGGTGTCAGGAGTGTTGCCATGCAAGCGTAACCTTGCGCCACTTTTCCTTTAAGAGCAAACGAGTTTGCGAACGCGTTTTCAATTTGTAATTCAAACATTTCTAAAGCCTTCCAGCGGAATAAAAACTAAATGGTTCAATCATCCCCAATATCCTTTAAGACCAGATATATCTTGCTCAATTCAAAAGGATACCTAACAAATCCAGCGCCTATTAGTTGCAAAAGTTCTTTCATTCAGTGGAATATGGTAGAAGTAATACTGTGCCACGGTCCTACGAATAAAACATCAAAGAAAATGTCGACCCCAGGTACACTAATTTAAAGCATGACTGAAGATGACTGAAGAGCGAGTGCCCATGCCAGGTTTCTTGGTATATTTTTAAGGTTATGCGCAGACTCTCCCGACCGAAACCAGAATCAGATTCCTTTCAAATCGGTTTGCTTTTACACCCACGTTCGGGATGTTTAATATCTAGAAAACGACCGACCTATACTTCCTTTTTATCAGTAAGCAGCACCAAAACCTAATTCTTTCGGCATAATGAACTAGTACGAGATGCAGAAATAACTTACGGTGCGGTGAGCGCCAACGAACTAATTGGCAAACAGCGTGCAAGAGTAAAATGTTATATTTTCAATGAATATGTTCTTGACAGTCTTATCAAATGTTTGGATTCTTTTGTTTATATTCAACAAACATATTACGAAAACATTGCACTGGAATCGAGAGTTATAATGCTCGAGTGGGTGCGAAATAACTCAAGAGAAATCATCTTGGGCAAATCAAAGCCCGCCATCCTGCTATATAAGGCAACCATATAAAATATTTATCGTTCATCATATCGCACAGAGATTGTTTCCAAATACCATTAAAAGCGGCGCAAAACTGTACACCAATGATTTTATTTAAAAAGCCAGAAAAGGATTTTTTTTTTCGCTAAATAGTGCTCAGAATCCCTCCCTAAAGTTAACAACCGAATAAACTTGCCTTAGTGTTTCTTTCTAAGCAATGGCAGTCGGCAAATAAACTCGAGAAATATGAGCATCGTTCATCCCATCAACTTCGAGCCAGAACAAGCGGCCACGTGGCCTGGTGCCTATCCTATGCCGCCAATCTTAATCATAACCACGCGCTGGTGTTGGCAAAGTAGAAAACGCGTGCTGAGCTCCAGGCACTGTTAGAGTTCGGCTATTCTCATCACCGTATGTGGTTGGGCAAGAGCCACTACCCGAGTTTCCGCCGAAGCATTAATTGTTACGAGGTGAATTTGAGGGCTCACGTAGTTCTCGTGTCGAATCCATGAGCCGCGCTCGACTGTCGTCATGCGGGTGGTTTCGATCCCACTATTACGTCATCAAGCTTTGCGAAGGCAAGACTGAAAGAAATAGTCCCCTTTTATCCTCGCGATTTCACCGCGACCAAGAAGCTTCCAAATCAGTGGCGGACCATGCGAGTATAGTTGGGGCATACTAAGCCAGTACGCCTTTTTTAACTCTATATAACCATTGCAATCTGCCATTGACAGTCGTCCAAATTATGTAAGCAGTGAAACTTCCAATGTTGATTTTGAATGTTTAATATTATGAAACTGTTTTTAAATTTAATTGATCTCGAAAAGTGGTGTTCATTAGTTTGTCCAATCTATCTACAGAACAATCCACGAACCCAGCTTTTTCTTTACAATTCGTCATTTTATATATAGTTTGAATTGCGGAGAACAGATCCATCCTGGAGGGTTTTAAGCTCACACGAAACTTTGGGAAATTCCTCAGTGTTTGTTTTGGTTTGCTAGTGTTTGTTCCGTCTTGCTTATTCCTTTCCTACGACATATGAGAACTTGTCCACAGGGTTTATTGCGACATTTATAGACGAAGGTGCGATCTTGTTGTGTTTTGTATGCTATGGCTTTAAGCGCCATCAATCATTATTGATCAAAGCCGCGAAGCACGACTCATGAATGTTGGCGTCGCACATGAAGTGCTACAATATATTGAACAGATCTCCCTTGATCACAACTATTGCTATGAAAAGCTTGTGAGAAATAGACCGATCTCACCAAGCGCTGGCGCATGCGTAGCAGGCAGTGCCCGAGGCGGCTGGTTCCGTCTCGTGCTCTGCAAGTGAGGAGCTCTAGCGAGGTTGTCGCGCGAGCTTGAAGACTAAAGTTCCTTCGATGCATTGCGGCAGCGGTGGCGTAGCCCAGAGGTGTATATGTAGAGACTTTGGCCATTCATTGGGAAGTATAGGAGACAAATGAGGAGGCACCATTGGCCGAAAGCGGGCTGGGCGTGTTCCAGGGGGTGTTCACAAATTCGAATGTGGCCAACCAGAAGCCGGAAATATGACTCTGGCAGGTGGTCGCAAGAAACAAACTTCGTAAGTGCGTCGGAGTAACTCTCGGTGACTGAACATATGGTGCACGTGATGTTTCAATCACGGTCATCCAAAATCATGGTGGAAGAGTGCGACCAGCGGAACGATCTACATACTCCATACGCCAGGCGCCGAGGGCCGGGAATCTGCCCTCCGAGCGGTCACTCCCTGTCCGAGCAAAACAGAGTTCGAGCGGCACATTAGTTTCTTACAGCTTTCTGCATGATCACGATCGAAATATCACGTGCACTCTATTTTCAACCATGGAGGGCTACTACATTTAACTCTTGCGCGCTTATTAAAACGAGCAAAACTGTTTCTCGCTATCATCACTAGTTGATTCTTTTCGGCTTCTGGTTGGCAAAGAGGCATGCCAAGCCCTCTTTCTGCATCTGATGCACTCCCTGGCTCTACTCGCGCCTCCCATTGACCAAACTCTCTCTATTCACGGCTCTGGCGTAGCCAAGCTGGATAGTGAGATCGGTCTATAAACCCTTTCAGAAATTAAGTGTCATCTAGTGGCTCAAATATCAGTCTAGATTGTTATGCGCTGATTGCGGTGAAATATCAGTACTATTTGTCAACGGCAGATGCACAAAAGTAACGGTTCTTCGCTGCACAGTTCTTTCTCCATTCATTTCAGTTTTGATGGTGCCAAGAAACTACAATTCTCAATGTGACCTTTGGCTGAGTGAACCATTTGATAAAATGCGCCACACTTTATTGCCATGAGTTGTCTGGTCCCTGCCAAAGGCGACCTATTCAAGAATTAACACGACACCGTCAAACGTACACAAGTTTCAAATTGTCGTCACGCTGACAGCTGAATAACGTCCGGAATGTTCAGGTCCCGCATCGGCGCCTGTCATCAACTCCTTATTTGTCCATCACCAAAAGGCCGCCATTATCGTGTTCAGATGATACACACTCAGGCGGTGATAGTTACCGGAGTGCTCAGAGTGAATTTGGGAAAAGGTGTATGGACTACGCTTCAAAAGCATTAGTATTTTTTTTTTTTTTTTTGAAAGTCGAAAACTGAGATTTAGGCGAAATAAAACTTGGTGAAACCTGCATAATTATGTTTTCCAATACGCGTGACGTCAAAAAGACGAAAGGACCAGCAGCACGAGATTGGGAGACGTCAAAAAAGACTAAGTCCCACTTCCGCCGCTCCTTGTTGGGACGATGAAATGATCGGACAGCCGTAAGTATACCGCGGCAGTAACTGACAAGGCGGCTCGGCCTAGTATGTTTCGTGTTTGGACGACGTGATCTCACCATGTTCGGTCACTGGCTGTCTTCCAGATCGAGACTGGATCAGTCGAGACAAAAGAGCGGCGGCGGAGGGAAGGCGACCTCAATCCCCGATCACATCCAGGGGTAGCTTAGCATCGAAAGATAGCCGAAGGAACAGACAACGCCGAGGTAATTTCTTTTTTTTCTAGTGGCTTTTTTTTTTTTTCGTTCGGTACTTTGGTCTTCAAGATCACCCGAAGAAAGCTTTCTTTCAGGGCCTCTTCACCGTTTAAGTTATAGTGATGTTGAGGACCTAACTTGGCATGAAGACCACAGCTCCTACCCCTTGATTGCGGCCTTCGTGCGCGTGTGTGCGTGTGTTTGTGTGTTTGTGTGTATGGGGCGCGCGTATGTGTGTGCGCGTGTATATAAGTGTGTCTGTGAGTATGTGTGAGCGAACGTGCGTGTGTGTGTGTGCGTGTGCGCGCGTGTGTGTATGCCTGTGTCTCTGTGTATGTGTGTGTATGTGTATGTGCGTCTAACTTAATTAAACTTTGCATAGCTCATAAGGACAAGATTCGTTCTGCTTCTAAGTTTCTATTATGATAAGATGTTTTCTAACATGTTCAAAAAACAAGTGCACGATAAAGTGCCGCTCTTGTGGCAACTTGTACTGCCACGCTTCATAAAAGCTCTTACTGTAAACGACTTAAACCACTGTTAACGCGAATTTCGTGACTTGACAAATGCCGAGCTATTGATCATACCAATATATACCAACCTGGTAACGATTTCAAAGCATACCACTCCCAATCGTGAGACGCTGTGCCCGCGGAATATTCCTGAAAACTGCACTTCAACAGGTTTACAAAGTATGACACCCGCGAACCTAAAATTGTTTATAGTATTTTATGGGAATTTGATACCACCGACCTCGCAAACACGGTACCATGCAAAAGTAATTCATTGAAAAAAAAAACTTGACTCTATAATTAGTTTTGTTTTCTTATTTTATTCACTTTTCGAAATTAAAAATAAAAACGTTGTAACTTGTTTTAATGGTAACTCGATCGACGACATGTTACGCAATTTTTCAATCAGGTTACTATCTAGCACTTAACGTCACTCAAAACTCTGAACCTTTTTAAGCTTCTTATTACCTTAACCCGACAAAACAGTGGACGCTAAGTCCCCTTCGTGCCAATAAGGGCGACAGAGCTTTAAGTACGTCACCGCTCTCCCCAGGTAGGAGAGCACTCTAACCATATGTCGTCACGTGCCGCGCTTCTTAGCGCTGACTGGCTCAGCAGAGCCGTAGACTTTGTCGTTTGCCAAGTTAATAGTGAAACGGAGCATATAGAGCCTGACAAGGGACGATCAGATTATTTTGGCGCTAAGGACGATGGAGCATGCGCAGCTGAGCAGCGCCTACTTTGCGTAAGCCCATTCGTGTTCGGTCGCTTCTCGGGGTCCTTAATAATGAGCATTCCTTCTTTGTGAGCATCGGTGAGAAGTTGAGAACCAAGTTAAAAAGAATGTATTTTCCATTACCCCCGACCGACCGAACATGTTTTATTATGATGTTTTTTTTTTTTTATTTGTTTTGTGTTTTGTACGCGAGGCGCACATGTTTAATTACCGCGAAAACATGAGACGCTTCGAAGAAACCAACCAACGAACAAACTTTAACGCAAATCTTTCTTTGTTTGCTTGAAGTGTTTAGTTTCTTTCTTTTATTTTCCGTTTTGTTTGCCAAGTACGGTTTGCGCAAGGGGTCTCTAATCATTGCACATGTGGGCGGCATGTTCTTAAAGTGACAACAAATACTTTGTTTTTCGTTTACCAGATTTTTTTTTTTTGTCACTGAAGTTGATTTGGGAAATATTTGTCGTTATGTAAAGGGTCAGATGAGGTTTGATCGGTATTAAATGAAGGCTCGACGTTATGCCCCACTTACAGCTCGTTTGGTATCAAACGTGCTTATTGCAGATAGTCTTTTTTTTTGCAATCATTCCTTTTGGGGTGTCAAGAGCATCCCACAGACAACTTTCGTCCATTCAACACAACGACAACTTAAGAATTGGATTTATTTTCTTTTGTCTAAGGAGATTAGTCAAGTTTTATTAAAATTTACCTCCACAATCAAGAACCTACCCACGGAGTGTTGATAGGATTCCGGATTAGAAAGTAAAACCATGACGAACTCGTATAGCTCTGATTGTTTTAGGGGCTTGTGGCTTCTAACGTTAAGAGCTACCAGCCCCCGACCCCGAACCTTGAAGCGGGGATCTAACCTGAGCCCGCATGTTACGAGCTACATGGTGTACACACAGAGAATAATGCGAGGATATCTTGGGGTGTCCTCACTTGTTCTCCAATCGCATTTCGTGTAGACGAATCAATACACTCGTCGTCTAGACGTCCGCCTTCCGTTAGAACAACAGATTAAAAACACACGGACCTGTTTTTGGCTGCAAACATTAAACCTGCTGCACCATTTCGAGGAGTTCCTAGCAAGCTTACTTTTAGCCATAATAGTTCGAAGTTCCCTCTTTGCAGCGGTGAACAAGAAGGCCGGTCGAGGTTAATTGTTTCCGGTTTCAGCATGATCGACGAAGGCTGCGACCGCGTTTTGCTCCTAATTAGGGACACAACCGATCACGCTAATGGGTCATTAGATGCACCTTCTCTGTTTTTTCTTTGTTTTTTTTTTTTTTTTTTCTTTGCCGAGCTTGTGCCGACATTTTTTTTTTTCTTTTTCTGTCATGTTTAACGACTGATGACGATTCACAGAGCTGAGGATCGGACGTCCAAAGCAGATATGGTGTTGCGTCGCTTTGTGGGGTTGTCACCAAAGGACGGGACAGAGCCCTTGAAAGTTGAGCATCTGTTTTTGGCGTTGCGTGAAAGTCTCTACAGTCACTGACAGAATGAGAACGGCAGAAGGTCCTTCAGTTAGCGCGAGCCAGCTTTGGGGCGGTAACGCCTTACAGGTAACGGCGTTACCGGTATACGCCTTACTTTTTTCGGTAACGCGTAACGGATTAGTTACGATTTTAAAAACAGTAACGTGTTAAGTACTTACGCTGCTTCTTTCGAGTAACGGGTAACTTAGTTACGTCACACGTTACTATTCTTTTCAAGACGTAAAAACATTACGCATCCATTTTTTCCTGTTTCTATTCGCCAAGCCATGTGAACAGTTTTAGTTGTTTCGGGTTTTTTTTTTGTGTTTTTCTTCGAAGGTTTTAGGTGAAACGGAAAGAAGGTAAATGTTCAGTTTCTGCATGGACAAAATATTTTATGAACTGTAGTACGGTTGATATATGGGCTAGTTGGTAGTCTAACATATTGAGGTGCAGAAGACACAAATGGGGATATACTTACAGGGACAGAGGACACGCACACAGTTCTCTGTCCTCTAAGTGTATCCTTTTTCGTGTTTCTGCATTTATCTCAAACGCGCTCCCTAACACATAATAACATATTGAGGTATTAGAGCAAAAAGGTAGCGAGAAGAACAGGACAGAAAAGATCACTAATCACAACTATAGGTTTACTGAAAGGAGACGTAAGAGAAAGAAGAAGGAATAAAACACCCCGGACACGTGCATCTATCACCAGCCCG
>JABSTQ010006820.1:0-64471 GCA_013358835.2 Ixodes persulcatus
TTTACTTCGACGTTTCGAATGTGTTGAGAAAGCGCCAAAAGCCCAGTAGAACTTCCACTTCAGTTGTGAACTAAACAAGCGGGACGGCTAGGAGGAAAAAAGTTCGGCTGCTGACGCAGAGTACTCGAAAATGCAAATATAAAATCTCCCCTCCCCATGATCTCCGGATATGAGCTTACCCCGCCTACCCCCAGCAACGAAAGGAGACCTCCGCCGTCGAGATAGTCGGGATGGCTGTGGGAGAGGGGAAATGGGAAATTTGCCGAGGATGGATTTTCCTTCTCGTTGGAAAAGGTTTTGTAGTCGGGGGCTTTGAGGAGGTTTCTGAGATCGCCTAAGGGTGCCTTCCAAACCCAGGCTGGCGTTCAAACAGGTGTCGTCGGTTGTCGGCCACACTGGACAATGAGACACTTCGACTTTGCGGCCACTGTGACCTTGGTGGGCGAAGAGGTTTGGGATCCTCAAGGATGCGTCAGCTTGACGCGAAAACCTTGTGCCTTTCCCCCCCGAACAAATTCTTTGTAACCCTTCTAAGTTATCTGCCTCAATACCGAATGACAGGGATCATTTGGAAGCGGACAACAAACTGGCTCGTTTTTTTTTTTTATGGATTTGTTTTGTTTTTAGTTTTAAACAAGTTTCGGTTTTCTACGCATACGGTCACATATGTTACAACACCCGTATTTTATTTCGAGTGAACCGAACTTGAACATCACAGCCGAAGGGCAGGTTGGGGTTGTGGGGATAGACAGGGTAGACTTCCGTCCAAGCGGTCCGCGCAGTGTAGCAGAGTGAACCAACTGGCCGCCGCACGCGTCTCGTTCCCAGCTCCATTAGATTAGCCCAGTGGTTCTCGAATGGGGGTCCGGGGACCCTTTGGGGGTCCGCGAAGTCATTTTAGGAATCCGCGAAGCCCTGCCTCACCAGGAGAGCCCGGCAATAAAAGGTTCTCTTTTTTCACATGGAGAATATTGTTTCAGCTTTCGTTCGAGTTTTATCGTGTGGTATGTCTATAAGAGAAGTCTACTTCACACCAGCCCTTAGTCATATCCATTTATTAAGTCATTGTTATAGTTAACCTACACCTTTCCCCTCCCTTCAACCACGAACCCTCCATCATCTCCGCCGATCCACAAGGGGTCCGCGAAACATCGATGGTGTGAGAAACCACTAAATTAGGCCCATCAGAACGCTGCAGATTTTTGGCGCCATCGTTTAAAGCTGCGAAATAAAAGTGAGCCTAGCGCCAAAAATTAACCCCTAAAAAATATTTTGCCGCAACATTCGTTTTACGAGATGCACGTCCTAGGCAGGCTGTTAAAATATTTTTTTTTTCCTTTGCAGTGTGCCATGTTCGAGACACAGACTTTGTTTCGTAAATTTTTATGTGTTGGACTATGTTTCAATCGAGATAACTCGAGAAATATTTCGAAAATCCAATTGCGCTCTGGCCTTTAATAAACAAATTCCTCTATTATGACATATGATGGTTTAGAACTTAGAGTGCTCTCAGTGTTGAACCCTAGGTTCCTGGGGTAGGAGCCTTTGCCTAAATGTTCAATACTACGCCCATTTTTTGGTGAATTTTGACATGTGTGACCATGTTCAAAACTGAAATAACTCGAGACATATCCCAATAATCCAATTGCTGTCCGGGATTCTAATACAGGACCTCCTCTATTATTACATATGATGGATTAGAGTCATCTCAGGGTCAAGCCCTAGGTTCTTCAGAGCGGCGCCTTTGCCAATATTTTCGACCACGCCCCCTTTTTGGCCATTTATGATGGGAGAGACCCTGTTCCGATTAAAATAACTCGCGAAATAATCCGATTCTCGAAATGCTCTCCGGGATTCTAAAAATAGACCAAGCCTGCTATCATTTGTGGCGGGTTAGAGTACGCTCAGGGTTGAACTCTAGGTTCCTCAGAGCGGCGCCTTTGCCAATATTTTCAAACCACGCCCCCTTTTTGGCCGTTTTTGATGGGAGAGACCCTGTTTCGATTAAAATAACTCGCGAAATAATCCGATTCTCTAAATGCTCTCCGGGATTCTAAAAATAGACCAAGCCTGCTATCATTGTGGCGGGATAGAGTACGCTCAGGATTAAACTCTAGGTTCCTCAGAGCGGCGCCTTTCTTAATATTTTTGAACCACGGCCCCTTTTTGGCCGTTTTTGATGGGAGAGACCCTGTTCCGATTAAAATAACTCGCGAAATAATCCGATTCTCGAAATGCTCTCCGGGATTCTAAAAATAGACCAAGCCTGCTATCATTTGTGGCGGGTTAGAGTACGCTCAGGGTTGAACTCTAGGTTCCTCAGAGCGGCGCCTTTGCCTATATTTTCAACCACGCCCCTTTTTGGCCGTTTTTGATGGGAGAGACCCTGTTCCGATTAAAATAACTCGCGAAATAATCCGATTCTCGAAATGCTCTCCGGGATTCTAAAAATAGACCAAGCCTGCTATCATTGTGGCGGGTTAGAGTACGCTCAGGGTTGAACTCTAGGTTCCTGAGAGCGGCGCCTTTGCCTATATTTTCAAACCACGCCCCTTTTTTGGCCGTTTTTGATGGGAGAGACCCTGTTCCGATTACAATAACTCGCGAAATAATCCGATTCTCGAAATGCTCTCCGGGATTCTAAAAATAGACCAAGCCTGCTATCATTTGTGGCGGGTTAGAGTACGCTCAGGGTTGAACTCTAGGTTCCTCAGAGCGGCGCCTTTGCCTATATTTCAAACCACGCCCCCTTTTTGGCCGTTTTGATGGAGAGACCCTGTTCCGATTAAAATAACTCGCGAAATAATCCGATTCTCGAAATGCTCTCCGGGATTCTAAAAATAGACCAAGCCTGCTATCATTTGTGGCGGGTTAGAGTACGCTCAGGGTTGAACTCTAGGTTCCTCAGAGCGGCGCCTTTGCCAATATTTTCAAACCACGCCCCCTTTTTGGCCGTTTTTGATGGGAGAGACCCTGTTCCGATTAAAATAACTCGCGAAATAATCCGATTCTCGAAATGCTCTCCGGGATTCTAAAAATAGACCAAGCCTGCTATCATTTGTGGCGGGTTAGAGTACGCTCAGGGTTGAACTCTAGGTTCCTCAGAGCGGCGCCTTTGCCTATATTTTCAAACCACGCCCCCTTTTTGGCCGTTTTTGATGGGAGAGACCCTGTTCCGATTAAAATAACTCGCGAAATAATCCGATTCTCGAAATGCTCTCCGGGATTCTAAAAATAGACCAAGCCTGCTATCATTTGTGGCGGGTTAGAGTACGCTCAGGGTTGAACTCTAGGTTCCTCAGAGCGGCGCCTTTGCCTATATTTTCAAACCACGCCCCCTTTTTGGCCGTTTTTGATGGGAGAGACCCTGTTCCGATTAAAATAACTCGCGAAATAATCCGATTCTCGAAATGCTCTCCGGGATTCTAAAAATAGACCAAGCCTGCTATCATTTGTGGCGGGTTAGAGTACGCTCAGGGTTGAACTCTAGGTTCCTCAGAGCGGCGCCTTTGCCTATATTTTCAAACCACGCCCCCTTTTTGGCCGTTTTTGATGGGAGAGACCCTGTTTCCGATTAAAATAACTCGCGAAATAATCCGATTCTCGAAATGCTCTCCGGGATTCTAAAATAGACCAAGCCTGCTATCATTTGTGGCGGGTTAGAGTACGCTCAGGGTTGAACTCTAGGTTCCTCAGAGCGGCGCCTTTGCCTATATTTTCAAACCACGCCCCCTTTTTGGCCGTTTTTGATGGGAGAGACCCTGTTCCGATTAAAATAACTCGCAAATAATCCGATTCTCGAAATGCTCTCCGGGATTCTAAAATAGACCAAGCCTGCTATCATTTGTGGCGGGTTAGAGTACGCTCAGGGTTGAACTCTAGGTTCCTCAGAGCGGCGCCTTTGCCTATATTTTCAAACCACGCCCCCTTTTTGGCCGTTTTTGATGGGAGAGAACCCTGTTCCGATTAAAATAACTCGCGAAATAATCCGATTCTCGAAATGCTCTCCGGGATTCTAAAAATAGACCAAGCCTGCTATCATTTGTGGCGGGTTAGAGTACGCTCAGGGTTGAACTCTAGGTTCCTCAGAGCGGCGCCTTTGCCTATATTTTCAAACCACGCCCCCTTTTTGGCCGTTTTTGATGGGAGAGACCCTGTTCCGATTAAAATAACTCGCGAAATAATCCGATTCTCGAAATGCTCTCCGGGATTCTAAAAATAGACCAAGCCTGCTATCATTTGTGGCGGGTTAGAGTACGCTTAGGGTTGAACTCTAGGTTCCTCAGAGCGGCGCCTTTGCCTATATTTTCAAACCACGCCCCCTTTTTGGCCATTTTGATGGGAGAGACCCTGTTCCGATTAAAATAACTCGCGAAATAATCCGATTCTCGAAATGCTCTCCGGGATTCTAAAAATAGACCAAGCCTGCTATCATTTGTGGCGGGTTAGAGTACGCTCAGGGTTGAACTCTAGGTTCCTCAGAGCGGCGCCTTTGCCTATATTTTCAAACCACGCCCCCTTTTTGGCGTTTTTGATGGGAGAGACCCTGTTCCGATTAAATAACTCGCGAAATAATCCGATTCTCGAAATGCTCTCCGGGATTCTAAAAATAGACCAAGCTGCTATCATTTGTGGCGGGTTAGAGTACGCTCAGGGTTGAACTCTAGGTTCCTCAGAGCGGCGCCTTTGCAATATTTTCGGGCCACATCCCCTTTTTGACCGTCAATTCTAGCTGGGGTCGAGCGGCACCATCGGCAGCTATTGTTTTACACAAGCTAATGCATGGGACTCTTCGGGGAAAACTGTGAAAACTGCAATATCCTAGTAGGCTGTTCTCGGCGATTCTGGTCTCAAGTATCAAAAGCGATACAATACCAATATATTTTATTAAATGCTTTGTGGTTGAGGGTCGAAAGTTGTGATTTTGTTGGGTGTAAACTGTGATACGGTCCAATAAGGCAAGGGTTGACGAGAGTCAACGTGGAGTCGCTCGTGATCTGGACATTATCAGAGGTTAGCTGGCGATAAATTGGCCTTTACTTAGGACAGTAACGCACAACGCGCAGCTAAAGCACTGCGGCAATCATCGACCTCGCGCTGAAGGCGGAGCTTCTAGTCTAGGGCGAACGAAGTATACAATTGCGATCTTTGTTGTCAGTACTGCCAAAGAAGCTGACATGCAAAGTGACCATCTTGCGTGTGTCACGCGCGCGGAACGTATTTGCAGAAAACATAACGAAAGGCAACACCTCCCGAGGCTCGCGCGCGTTCATGTGGTCAATTTTACATGTGTAATCGCCGCAGTACCTAGAAAGCGTGACGAGTTGTCACGAGGACCGCCTCAAGAAACCGTCAAACACCCACACCATATATAGCGAATTAGGTCCCGCTAAGTTAAAAGTTACAGAATGCATTGCAGAAATGCAAAATTTGACGGGCGAGGTATCGCCCACCAAATTTAGCTCACGATGGTCACGTGACATTATCCGCGAGGTGTGACCACGTTACTTCCTCAGCATAACGTCGTCACGTGATACCAACCATGTGACAATGTCACGCTATACTACACAATGCACGTCACTTGACACCATGGCATGACACTGAAAATCACGATGTCGAGATACTATGCCATAACTCTACATTGTTTCACGTGACGTGACGTTATGGAACACTACAACGCGACACTGTGACATCACGTGCCCCAACCACGTGACCATCGGACATACTGTACGTACGAAAGGGTTTAGAAAATCTCATATACAAATACCCAGCTCACCTCATAACACGCTGCTCATTTTGTGTCTCAAGTATGCCCAAAGGATTAAGATGAAGTTTAATAATTATATTATGGTCATATTTAAATAACTCGTTCAAGAACGGCAAGTCAAAAATGTATTCACACGTACACTTAAAAAACACATCATTATTATAACTGCGTGGTTGAAATCTGCGTAATACTTTTTTCTTGTCGTGTGCGTGGCGTTAGGGATGCTTGATACGATTTTTTTTTTTTACCTTGATTTGAGAAATTAGATGTAGTATCGTATCTTCCTTACAAAAAATGCTTTTACCTCCCGGACAAACGTTCGTGCTCCACCGTAAAACGAATTCATATTTCATTTACCTTTTGTATTCAGGAACCCCAGGTTTGAACCCCAGGTTCGAACCCCGGGGTTTGGCAAATATGTGCTAGGAATGAATGCACATCTATCGTGTACTATTTATGGTAATATTAATTCAGTTACTTCGTCATTATGCGCGAGAAACAGCTTTTTACTGCTCTAAACAGCCCTGATTTCATTTGGAGAGCCCTGCCTTTTGTTCTTTTAATGACCAGGGCACTTTGTAGAATTAACGAATCGCGAAGAAAATAGTACCATGATGTAGCTGGAGAACTGGAGCTTATATAACCGTTGAGAGCAACTCGGTATACGGAGTGGTTAGTTTGTAAATCGAGTTTGAACTCAAATATTTCTCTGTAAATCACCGTACTCCCATAGGGATAATGCATTTTTTTTCGATTGCCAGTTGGCTCTATTTATCTTAGACATACAGTCCTTAAATTTAGCACAATTAACAAAAATGGTATCTATTAAAAAATGTCGGTGAGAGCAAAATAATGCGCCGCTTAGAATTTTGTGAAATAAAAAATATATATTTCGTCCCATTGAGTTACGGGCCGTCCCGCCACCGCTGCCGATAGATGGCGCAAGTTGTGTCGGCGCGCTCCTGTCTTCGAATCCTGGGTATGGCAAGTGGATGATTCGTAAAAGGATCACAATTAAAAAGTGAGACACGCGCAAAATACACATATAAAAAAAGTAAGTTTCTAGCGCGATTTGAACCCGGAACTTTCACGCCGCGACGAGAAGTGCCGACGCTCTAACCTCTCGACCACAGCAGAAAACGCCAGCCACCGGCGCTGGCGGAGGTATATAAATATACTGCCACCGCTTTTATCTCTTGTGGTTTTATCTTCTTTTTGCCTCATAATTACCCTCCCTGGTCGTAACTTTACCTGCCGCTCCTACTGTATAAAGGGGCGGTCAATTGGACTCCAATTGAAAGTCCCTGCAGTCAGTTTCTCTGAGCGAAATTAAGCTTGTGTGCTTGAATCGATACGGATTTCTCCGCCATTAGGCAGGGATGCAAGGTACTTCCTTGTCCCCATGGACCTGGTCACGTGACAGAAAACTGCCTCTTGGCCGCAGCCGCGGCCGCGGCCGCAAGATGAGCAAACCGGCCCAGGTGGAAATTAGACAAAGCTGACTGGGCTGTTTTTGCATTAGAACCAGTGCTTGACCCAACTGAACTTTTAGCTATGACCCCTGAAAATGCCGCCCGGTACGTTACTGACCGTATCATAAATACTGCATCTGTCTCCATTCCACAAATATCTGAAAATCTTCCCAAGCGCCGCAAGCTTCGGTGGAGCATAGCTTGCTGTTACACAGAGATCTCAGAACATAGACTGAGGCACTTTTTACCGCTACTCAACGGTGTGGAACATGATAAAGTTTAAGAATGTAAAGCAAAGGCTCATTGAACCTGGAAACAAACAAAGTGAAGCTTGTGGATGAAATATGTTTCCAAGGTGAACAGCTTTGTCACTTCAAAGAAGATGTAGGCCGAGAGGAAAATTTTTGAATACGGCTTATTTTAGGACGTCTCTTTTACCCTCGCCTTCACCAACTTTGAAGGGCAAGGCAAAGGCCCTTGGGGGACATGTTTGCGAAGTTTGAACTTCATCTAATTATTTTGCAGAATTGAAAAAGTTCAGAGCTGTAGCTGAAAAGCTGCCAACTGCTCTGTCGGGATAAGATCCTCTTGTATACCACCAGCATTTCACAATGTGCGAACTCGAGGTGGTCCTTGGGTCAAAAAAGTAGTCAGCACCTGAACCTGGCAAAATCCACAGTGAAATGCTGCGGCACTTGTGTCTTGAATCTCTTGGCCATTTGTTAACCTTTTTTATTCATTTGTGGGAAGTTTCTGTCTCTCCTCAGTGCTGGAAAGGGGCACGTTACCTGCTAAAACCCGGTAAAGACAGTGCTCTGCCAACGAGTTTTATCCCATTGCATCGACCAGGGTTGGGAAGAAATACTCAGAAAGTTATTTGGAAATACAAATACTGGGATACATTCAAATAGTATCTAAAATACTGATAATAAATATATATGTGTAAAAATGTATGACGATACGTATCGAAAATACACTTTATATAGAGGCAAAAAGTATTTGAAAATACAAATACAGGAGTTCACTTTAGGGAGGGCAGAAATAAAAATACAGAAATACTGATACTGCAATACATTTTTCAAATGTGTTTAAGGTGCTAACTAAGATGAAGCTTCAAGTGGAAGTTTTTGATCCCGAAATTACTTTCCCGCTGGATTGGCACTTTTCTTGAATGTAGTGGTTTCGGACGTAGAGGAGTCTTCAACAGGCTCAAAACAACGTTCCATCAAGGATAGACCGCGGTCCCATCCCTGACAACGTGTCTGTCTGACGAGTGATACGAAAAGGTTTCTACCTCTAAATAAATTCTATGTCACCCTAAATCCCATCAAAACGTCGACACGCGCCTGTTCAATAAGGACGCTTTGTCAACATTGATCACATGACGTTGCGGTGGAATGAACTAGTATTCTTTATCTGTAGGAGTGGCTTTGAACATGAAACATAACCCACGCTTCTGTACGAAAGGACAATACATATTTTCGTTGTAACTGACCTCGTTGAAGATCGTGCAGGGGTGTCACGTGGAATTTTCGGGAATAGTGGACCACCTGAAGCATCCTGGAACACATGTCTTGTCTTATCTTCTGTTGCGGTTGAAGAAACAATACGGTGACATCCCTGTTGTGACGGTCCTTCCTGCCGACCCTACGCCATCGACGCATGGATATTGTAGCCCTCAAGTTTCGCCTAGCGTCATGCAAACAGAGACCTTTCTCGATTGCGACGTGATATTGCCGGCACAGGCGCGAGCTCTCCGAAAACAACAGCGCGCTCGAGACGATTCGCTGGTGTCGGTCTGGGTCGGCACAGCGAGGCCATGTCTGACCTCCTTCCTGGGTTTCAGATCACCAAAGAAGCGGATCATGTTGACGTCGACTGATGACGTACCCTTGAGCCGTGAAATATTACGGGAGCAGCCGAAAACACATTCAGATATGTGTTAAAATACAATGCATAAGTTATCCTGCTATTTCACGTCAATCACCGCCAGGCTCGTGCTGCATCGGACTGTCACTCAGCTTTGCCGGCTGGGTGTACTGTGTACGCTAAGGCAAGAGAGACGGTTAGCAGGGGGCATTGGATGCGACTCATGAAATCTATACCTAGGGACCTGCCCAGAAAATGCTCTTACTCCACTCCTGGCACGCCACCTGGTTCGGGTCCCCGACTACGCGACACTTCTCCGAAGAGAGAAGACGACGCATACAAAAATAGTTGGGAGAATCGGAAGGAACCTTGTTCAGCACAGTGACAATGCCCCAGCATTTCTTCGACCAAAATTCAACCAGAATAAAAAACAAAGTTTATATTTTTTTTTTGGGGGGGGGGGAGTTATTTTTAAGAAATGTAACGAAATACAATTCATCCTAATTGTATTGCGATACCAAGAAACGTTCCAAATGTATTTTGATACAAGAATACAGATGCTGGTGAAAAACAATGTATCGGGATACAGAAATACAGATACGAATGCATTTCTCAAATACTATCGCGATACTGCCCAACCCTGGAGTCGACCAGTTGCCCTGTAGAACTTATAAAAAACTAATAATTAGACGATTAGTAGACCTTTTAGACATTAAGACAATTTAATATCCCAATCAGTGTGGGTTTAGAATGGGGCGATTAACATTGGATCCTCTTGTTCGCCAGGAAACTCATTCGTGAAGCATTTGTTCATAGACAGCACTGTGTTTCAGTATTTGTATCTAGAGAAAAACAATGATACTGCGTGGCGGTAGGGGATTTTTAAATACTTATACATACATGGTTTCCGTGGCAACATGCTGCACTGCATATGTGACTTTCTGACTAACCGACCTTTTCAGGTTAGGTTTGGCTCTACGCTTTCGGATGTTTTTCTTGAAAACGAATGGCGTCCCTGAGGCGGGCGGATAGAGCGTCACATTGTTTGTGGTGAAGATAAACAGCCTCGCTTTAGTGATACCTCAATTCGTTTCATATTCATTATATATGCATGACGTTAAACATGACGAAAAGCAAGATTGGGCGCTTTTTATGCTGTCTGACTGGTCCCATCGGTTCGCTAATAGCGTAGCATCGTCGGCCGCGTCTGTACTTAAAAAGGTGCGGACGTGCCAAAATCAAATATGAGATAACTTTACTGCTGGGACTCATTGTATGCTACTATAATTCTGCTAAATTTGTTGCGAAAATCGCGCGATAGTTTCGTGGATAAATCGATCTCTATGTGGGGGCCTGGAATCCGCCCCATGCGATGATGCTGTCGTAGTTTGCAGGATCGCTGACGTCATCTGCCCAACGCGCGGTGCCCTCCTTGCACGCAATCGCAGACTTGGCTATCTCGGCGCCTCACGCTTCGGCTTCCACGTCGGCCTTCCTAGTTTCGAGAACGCCGTTTCGAGATGGTCGCGTCTATGGCATCCCTCGCTCCGTCAGAGGTTTCGAGACTGAACGTAGCAGCATTGATAGTGATGTTATCAAAATATGCGGGAAGCTGGTGATTTTCGCCTGACCGGCTCGCGACCAACTCGAGCGATGACCACGAGAACGCCAGGAGCGAACTCGCCGTCGTGATCACGATCACGCAAGTGCATGCAGGGTGGAAGATTAAACGCCCGGAAGACGAGAGCGAGAGCTCGCGTTGGAGTAACCAAGTAGCCTGAGAGTGCGACCGTACCGTGCCGAGGCGGGCATGAAGGAGCATGGGGGTGATCGGGCTTTCAAGTAAATATAATAATCACGTGGTTTATGGGCACCATGATGTGACTAACTTGAGCAGTTTTGCCTGTTTGCCAGACCGAAGTGATCAAGATTCGTGCATTGTTTATTGCATATCCTAAAGCTCTACAATCGCGTCACTCGGTGTATATGGAGTAACCGATGTGCGCTCCATTTCAAGAATAATATTCTTGTTTAATGTTCATGTCCTGATCAGATTAAGTTGTAACGGAGTATAGAGATGCGATCAAAACACGTGCTTATAAAAGCATTTTTTAATGGCCCACGCGGGGCTCAGTCTTGAGATGAAGACATATAGGCCACAAAAAGCCTAGGAGAGCTGGCCTCGATTCCACCAGTTAGGTGCAGCGGAGCTCATTTTCACTCGTAAACAAAAAATCCAGCATCCGGCCGTGGCCCTGTATATCTGCCAGGACGCAGCTGGTTGATGACGTAATGGGTTCGGTAGCCGAGGCTGTTTACGTTCCACGGTTTGGCTGCAGGACGTGGAGCTAACGCTCGCTCGCGAGACGTGAAAAAATAAATTTCACGAGTAATCTCGTGTAAAGGGGTACTCCAGGGTTTTCTTCATAGGCCCTCATTTTTTTTAGCATTTCCTAAACCTACTAACAAATATCGCTGAAATAGTTTCCGCAATTATTTGGTGAAAATAATGTTGTCTTTTTTGTGATGTTATTGAATTTACAATTTTGATCCACAGCATGTTGCACCTCGTGACACGTTATTAATGAACTCACCATTAGACGGCTCCTGGACACCGCTCAACGGTCGCGACTGTTGGCGAGGGCGGAGAATATTTCTCGCAGACGAAAACCCTTAACACAGAAACAAAAAAGCTGAAGATAAAAATGAAAAAAGTAATGTAAACAGACTAATTTTCATTTCGGGTTGCTCGGCTGCGTCCGTTCAAGGTTTCGCTCCGCCTTTGATCATTGGCTCTTTGCAGTTTTTTTTCTTTAGCTGTTTTATTTATGCAATATTTTCATACCAGTGAAAGAGTTATTGTTTACTCTGGCTGCTATAAATTATTTGTCGTTAGAACCTTCACCGTGCATGCCGAAATATTGAAGACATTTTTGACGGGAAATATTCAAGCACACTTCGACTCATTCTCGTGAGGTAATGAAGAACGCTAAATCATATACACAATGCCCACTTCACTCGGGGCGCGATGCACAAAGAAAGAATAAAAAATCAGTTGTTAGTCAGCGCCAGGTCTGTTTGTCAAACAACTGTTGTTTTAAGTGTGCAATCATGTACGTGGTCATACGACTATTAATGACTACATCAGTAATGGCTTTGAGCTGGAGGTATTTCATACTTGTCTGACTTAATGATTGCGCTAAGACATTTTTAATAATAATGAAACATTCAGTATATTAGGAGAGCATATCATTATAAGCTACACTGAGGCGCTAAAGTGTTCCACTTTTACTTCACCCGTTTAATCACATGCATCCTGTGTCAGACCCACTAACGCCTTATTCTAAAGGGTTTCAATACACTTATGCAAAGGTTAAATAGCTATTGTCGATTTGTTAAACCGTGTCAGTTTGTGCTTTGTGTAAAATGCCCGTATTGCCCTCTTTCTATAAAATGATCAGACGTTCGCTGAAGTTCTTCTATGTACGTTTTTCAAAAAAAGGTGCCTGAATAAAATTCTATACGAATTTGTTTCTAATGGAACTTTTGAAGAAATTGTTTGTATTTAACCGATTCAGCGAGGGTCTCTTGTACACCAACATGAGGCCCTGACGTCACGCAGCTCTGGTAGCAATTCAATTGGTAGGGCTGAAGCGCAAACGCTCCACTTCACGCGAATCTGGTTCCTGCGCAAGCGCAGTTCCCACACCTCGGGTGGGCTTGCTTGTAATAAGCGCGTTGGCAGATAGAAATTGTCTACGTCACCGAGTACGCAATGCAGACTCGTGGTACAATGCAATAATCCAGGCTGTTCAGCGCAGCTTCGTTAGTACAAATAAAAAACAATCAAAAAACGTCACGTAACAAATTATATTGATTGAGCCATGAGTGCATGAATTATCAGAAGTTTTCTTGCGGCGCATGACAACTGTCATCAAAGTACCAACCACTAAAATTAATAAAAAAACAAAAAAAAAAACAATGAATGACTGCCTTGTATCTGTCGAACGTGTTCTCTGCAACTGTATGCACAAGTGTCCTTCTGCTAGCGCGAGCTTGTCCATCATGCCCGCCGCAAAAAAAAAAAAAAATGAATGCTTTCCCCACGTGGATTTCTCTGGGAATCATATTTTAGGACAACGTGAGGAGCTCGAGCTGCATATGTGCCGTACAGTACATCCTGTGATCGACTGTTGGCTCTGAAGCGTTCTTGATTTTAAAGTTTGCAGTCGAAATGCTCTCGATTCGCGCTCGGACCGTGGTTAATCCCCTGCGCCGCATAACAAGAATAGCTAGTGAAATAAATCCCTTCAAACGGTAAGTAAGACAACCTCTGCAGATTGATGAATCTAATCTTAGTGCCAACGACATAAAGAAATTGTGGAAGGGTGGGAGCTGGGCAAGTTGGTATGAAGACACGAGAAAAATAACTTCATACGTATCTGTCCTCGTCCTTTGTGCGCTGGAATGTTACAGATGATAGAAAAATACAATTCAAACATCGTTTTCGATTGTTTTGTGGGCAGACACGCTTAGCTAAACACTGGTAATTTGCCGCAATGTTCTACGCGTTAGAAAACGAGCCATGTGAACTAAAACACACCAGTCAATACAAAGATCGCGATATTTTTTATCAAAATAAACACCTTCATGGTGTCATTTTGAATGTTCAAAATGTAAGCATAGTGATCAATTAACTACACCGTGATTGAATGGCTCAAATTTGCAGCATGAAAGGGTCGTATCTTTAGATGGACTTTGGGTTATCAGTGCGGTTCGAACGATGTAAAAACCGCGCATAGTCTACTAGTTCTTCCACTGCCTATTACGTTACAGCTACGGAGGCATTTAGCATCTATCTTATTTGCAGCTATAAGGTCGACTTGTCGTAGAATAAAACCTAGTATGTTAAGAGTATTTAAATTACTGGTAATTTCTTACATTCATCAGTGGCTTTGTAACCGCACAAAAAATGCGTATATTCTCAAGTAATTTTACAATAAGTGGCATTTTCAGAGCCGAGAAAATGCTCCACCGCATCGATGTAATGCCACCGTTGTAACTGCCTTCGCTGCCGAAAAGTAATGAGTTGTCTGTTCCGCGGCGTAGCCCCCCGGGATCCTCAGTTTCAGGCACGAGTGGCGAGAGCGAAGCTCACTGTTGATCGAGCAACACGACATCGTTGCGAGGCGGCAAGCATACTATCGTGAGCAGTATTGGAAGCGTGCGACAAGACAGTGGCGCAAATCTGCGGCTTCCAGCAGAAGAATTTCGCATTGAACACGACAGGACTGGCATAGACATCCTGTGTAGCACACAGCCTTTTTTGTCTAACGAATGTCAGCTTTCCTGAGCACAGGACTACGCAAGAAATTTTCCGAAGACACTTAGGACTGCTTACGTGCAGGATGCGAAAGAATTCTAGTCCCGCGGGTGAAATGTTTTCGAGTAATGTTTCTGCAGGTATTAAAGTTGTTTCTACCGGTATTGTATTCGGGGCTTTTGTTTATTCGTTGGCCTGCTTCCTCGGATGTTGCGTGCGGCCAGGCGTCTGCCCGAACGTACTCCGCCGACTCCGCGGCCAGGCGCCATAGAGTAATATACACAAGTTAAAGAGCGGACACTGCCATAGGCCCCAGCGGCCCAGATAAACCAGTGACAGGTAGTGCTCCTAGCGGGCGGCATTAAGCATAATCTGATTCCGATTCCGGTCCAGTTCGTTTCGGTTTCGGTTTGGGCGTTTCTGCTCCTGTTCTCCGGTACCCTTTCCTTTCTTCCCCGCCTCGCTCCTCGCACGGCTCTCGGGAGCTCCTTGACTCCCGAAGCCGCTGTCTTTTTGGAGTTTTTTTTTTAAATATTGACGCATTTTTACTTTATTTTTACGATAGAGTCCGTGCAAAATGTGTCCAACGATATTTCAACTTACTTCACAAAGCAGAGGTGTATTCCTTGTTATTTTTCTATTGTAAAGCATTGAAGTTACACAATCGCCGCATTGACTCCTGGCTGGTGAAGCATTTTGGGGTCAACAACAGTAAGTTGTTCGAAAGCATTTTATTGGACCACATTCATGTATACATGATTTACTTCAGAAGCTCTGTATGTTTTATACGAAACAGATACTCACAATAATTAATTAATATGAAGGAGTTCGGCATATTGTACACTTCGTAATATATTCTTAGCGGAACCAAGTCAACAAAAACTTTCCACAGAAAAACATGCTGAATGGTCCATTCACTTTCACGCCGACTCGGGTACGGGAAGTAAGTGCAGAAATAAATAAGACACCGCTATCATTACCAGTCAGAAGAGTATAATAAGAGTGCGAAGCACACATCGGATAGTACAAACTCCCGATTTCCGGCTAATATAAAAAACACCAATTGGCATAGCCTCAAACTCACTGCGGGCGAGCCATTACCAAACCATGAGAACTCTATTCGAAATTTGACAAGATTCAACGTTCCTAAACATTCCCCGAAATTGTTCAGAAAAGAAATCTGGCTTCAGAAAAAAGCAGCTAAAAACTATGAACAGTGGAGAGAAAAGTGGATACATTTTCTTTCGAATATTTTTAGCCTCTATACACTATTTTCTACGAAACTTTTGTAGAAAGTGGATAAAAAATTTTGTTAGGAAGCCGTGATATACATTTGCTGGAAAAAAAAAGGAAACAAATGTTTGGAGAGCAACCTGCACCGCCCAAATAAGCACTTTCTGTTTTTGGTTTGGCAACCACCTCTGTTAATACACTATTAACTGTTAAACCTGTCTCGTTGCTTACTAGCCACTGAAGAGTGCAACCGAACTTCGTCAAAATTCCGGTTACGAAATCAAACATACCAGCA
Source organism: Ixodes persulcatus (assembly GCA_013358835.2). Lineage (NCBI taxonomy): Eukaryota > Metazoa > Arthropoda > Arachnida > Ixodida > Ixodidae > Ixodes > Ixodes persulcatus. Next base: position 15,960 of record JABSTQ010006820.1, read on the forward strand.
CAAGCGTATTCTGCACAACAATTTTAAAAACCCTTTGTGGCACTCCTCTGAGCAAAGGCTAAAACCGCCCAGACCTCAAAGTGTGCGAAACAAGGCGGCACACACTCCTGGAACATGTGCCACACTCTCTATTATTTCAAGAAAGTTATTTTCTAGTTGCTGAATGAAATGAAAGGCCATGGGCGTACCAACCGAAGGGGGGGGGGGGGGGGCAAGGGGGGCGCTTGCCCCCCGCACAGTTCTCAGAGTGGGGGGGGGGAAGGCATGTGTTTTGTCCCCCCCCCCCTCAAACAGCCACCACTGGGCAGGGCAAACACTGGCCGGCGGCGCCCAAGGGATGTCAAGGGCACCTGCCCCCCGGCCCTGGGGGGGGGGGGGGGGGGGGAGGCTGGTTTCCCCCTTCACTCAAAAATAAGTTGGTACGCCACTGTGAAAGGCAGCCTGTGATGGTACTACTAAGTTCCCGAAGAGTTTTCCAAGCACGTGGTATGCTTTAAGAACAAGAAAGTACTGGTGAGGCCTGGTCGAGTTATCAGACTCATTCGATAGCAGCTGAGAACAGCCACAGCTGTAAGTTGTCTGTTCAAGCAAAAGCTTGATCAAATAGCCCGAAACGTAATAAGTGGACGAGTCATCAATTATGTTAGACCTGATGTCTGATGCCAGCTCAGAAATATCCTCTAGTGGCGGGAAGTTATTAATTGGAAGACATTCCACATTGTCTGAAATTGAACTTTCATTGTGTGAAGATATTGGCAACTCCTTGAGGATGTCAGCCTTGTCATCCTCTACGTTTCTATTGTCCGACAGTTTGGACAGTTTCTTTATCCTTAGGTGTTTTAGTCATGAGGTGAACTGATGCACATTTCGGTTTGTGCTGCAGCCCAGCATTTGTCGTATATTGCTCCAAAACGTTTCCCAAGTGTCTCTTGCAGCAGGCGTCGTGTAAGTAAGAACTTAAAGTCACGGCTGTTTGAAAGCTTATCCCAGAGCATGAGGACACTTTTCATAGTAACTTGCCACCCTATGATGGCTTGTGGTTGCCTCCTACTTTGGAACTCCCATGCTAAAGTCCATACGAGTTGCTGGTGGAGGAAATCAAGTATTTCAGATTCTCCCTTCAGATTGGCATGACGCAACTTCTGTCCTGTCTTTTTGAATTTTGAGCTATTTACAAAATAAAAAGTATGTACATCCTATCACAGAAATAGGCTGTAGCCATGGCTGCCTCAGGAAGCTCCTTGGCATAAACAAGGGATATGATTGCAAGAAAGAGTGAGGCACTCAGTACCTGTGCGGCACGATTTTCTTCTATGTTACAGAAAGGTTTTTGAAAAAATGTGTCCCTCAGCAAGTTTCGGAGCCAAGTGCAAGCTCATCTCATGGGTAGAACGATGACGTTCAACAATATTGGACCACTCAATGACCTCATTTCCAATGAAAAGTTTGTGTGCTTGGAGATTGCTCTGGGTTGTTTTGGGGAGGTGCGGAACATCAAAGATAAAGTAAACGTGTTCGTTGTCAACTTCAAAAAAATGGCTTATCAACACACACACCAAGCTTACGTTTGAAGCCCCCAAATCACAGACCACAGCCTTTACTGTGAAGTCAACATTCTTAAGGTCCCAAATGAGAGAAATGAGGAGACTGCGTTTAACAGAAGACGTTGTTGGAGTGTGCACAACAGTGCATGCAAGGGGCAAAACCCACCTCCTGAAAATTCCAGAGCACAACGACCAAGACTCTATCTGCAATGTTAGAGGTTCGTTCAATGTTAGAGGTTCGTGCAATATGCAATGTTAGAGGTTCGTTTTTATTCAGTCTGATTACTCCAGTTTTTCCAGTGTCTGCCTCATTAAATCAAATCTCTTTCTCTCCATTTGCTTTTCACACGTCGAAAAATATTCCGTCTCTGCCTTCTGCAAAAAGTTTTTTATTCACCACTTCTAAATCAGTCTCTTCTTTCCCCACCGGCTTATCTTTCCTCCAGACTCTATCATTGCAATAAAATAGTCCGGCCAAAGTGTTTTTCACAGCACATCAGCACGCCCCTCTTCCTGATGCAATTGTGGACTGGAATGACCTCCCGAAGACATCGTCACCATTCAGGACCCCATCAGATTCCGAGAAGCAGAATCAAACATTGTACTTAACACCCACTCCCATCTCTAACGCCTTATGGCCCTGAGGGTATTGAAAATAAATAAATAAATAATTAATTAAACACCGTCATCTGTAAATCCATGGACAATATCATGTGCAGGCTAACAAGTTAAATCGAGAAGCTCAAACCGATCGGCTCCACGAATTCACGCCAAGCATGCGAGCACTTGGGCGGTCATGCGTCACCTTGATTGATGCAAAGTCAACCGAAAATGATGCAGCAGAAAGCACAGACGGACGGCACGCACGCCACAGGCGAACGATGCACGGACGAGCAGAGGCCATGCAGAATGATGCAGAGGTGACGGCGTGCAGGCAGACAGGCCCAGCAGGCCATGGCAGGCGCCATTCATTATGTGGTTTTTATGACGTATATGATTAAAACTATTTAGTCGTTTTAAGTACCTTAAATAATTTTAAAGCATAACAATTTAAAAATTAAATACTGTTCACAAAAAGAGTTCTAATTAATTTTAACCAAATTACAGAAACGCGCCAAGTAGCGGAGGGAATTAAACGCACTATCTGGGCCACGAATCGGCTTCTATGTCCTCTCGTTACGTCTACTATATTACTCTATGCAGGCGCTTCCTCCTACCGGCGGCCGGGCCGCAGCGCCGCCATGGAGAGGGCTTTTTTGGTGGCGTTCCTTGCAAATACGCCGCGCGAGAGCCAATGGGGGCCTCGTTCCTTGAAACTATGACGCGCGCCAGCCAATGGGAGCATATCCATCTGATTTCTGCTTCAAAAGACAGGGGAAGGTGCCGCTTGGCGCGGCTTTAAACGCTGATGACGTCGGTTCGCTCCATGGGACGCTTAATGCTTTTACATTAAAAAGTGGTGTTACATCCGTATCCGCTGCTGATTTTTAACTCCTTGTAACGCCGTGGCCCTTGGCGATCGCCAGCGATTGCTCCCATCTAATTGGCCGTTTTCGCTCAAAACATCGCACTGAGCCCTGGCAGTAGCACCCGTCACAGATTCGCGGCTAAATTGAGCGTATGGTCGTTTCATGAACTGTACCCGAATTGCTCGCTAGTCTAGCGGACGCAAATGTTGGTTGGTTTCGGAACGAACGACACTTGGCTAGCAGACGACAGTCGGTTCCTCCTGGCCTCTCGCCTCGCACTTGCGTAGTGACAAAAATGCTCCCGTGATGTCGGGTCAAGTGTCTCGCTCCGACACTTTTATTTTGTCGCAGGGCCCTAGCCTTCACAAAAATTGCGTTGTGTGTATGTCTATACAGCCTAGAGCTTGGTCTGCCTCACCGGGCGCCGAGTCTCCCAGCTGTAGATGAGAACTTCAGCCAGTGCAGTACAACCGCTAGCCTGGAATCATTAATGTGCATCAAGCAGTAGTGGTACACGACCGCACGCCGGTACGATGCTCATCCAGATCGAAACGGGCAGGGGTGGGGATTGAGCCCAGGATGCTGGGTTCTGCAGCGCAAGCTTTCGCTCATCCACGTGCTCCGAGCTGGTGTGCGTTAGCCCGCTCGGCCACCGATTTCCCCCCCCCCCCCCTTTCTATCCTTCACAGTTGGCCAAGTTATTGTGAAACGGAGTATAGACGCGGTCGCCTCACAGTTCATCGCGCGAAGCACACAACGATCAAAGATGAAGTCCGAAGTGCAACTGACGTGCCGGAGGTAGCACGCCACGTCTGTCTTTTGCACACGGGGCTCCGGCGGTGACATCACGCTCTCCCACTGCGCAGGCGCGGCGCCCCCACCGGCTTCACGGCTTCCGTGACGAGGCATCTGCGTTGCTGTGCCTTTATTTGAGTTTTATTTCTGAGGCGCGTCCGTTTTGACCTTCAGCGGCGCGTACTTGATGACTTATTTTTATTGCCATCTTTCGGGCACAACTCTGACGCCGTTTCGCGTAATGGGACATCTGAGGCTTTCGCCTTAAAAATTCGGGGTCACACTCTTGTTTCACGCGAGACCTAATATTTGAGAACTCAGATCTACTTCATGCACTGGCAAAGACCGCTGCAATCATCTGAACCCGTGTATGTCTACTCAATATGCCGGCAAGCAAACAGCAAACTTATAACAAGAAGGTAAAAAATAGTCTTATGTAGATTTTATTAATTCACCCCTTTCAAGAGATTCCTCTGTTGGCAGCTGTTAAATCCCTGCACACAGGCTGACTAAAACCGCAACGTCACTTCAAACTTTATGCGTTTGGTCGGACGGTTGGATTAGTAGGCAAAATTGCACCCAAAGAAAAGGTAATGAGCGCAATGAGCTTGCACTTTTGATGCTGTTTGATAGACTTCTCGGCTTAAAGCGTTGGCCGAGCTCCGACGTTTCCTATCTTATGGGATGACTCGCACATTCCACGATGTCTGTAGTCTCCGCCATTGTGCAGTGGTTCGGACCATGTAATAATCGGCACGTGACTTTTGAAAGCTGTCTATTGGTGGCAGTGATGACTGCCGTCCCGTAGTGATTTACCGACCGCCAAGCACACAGTCGCTTCGTAGATGCACATTCCTGCGCAGATAAACGAAAAACATGGCGGTGTGTCGCCGACGTTGCCGCTTATAACTGCGGGACACACAAATGAACCGGATCTTCGAGCAACTCTTGCAGGTAAAATGACGTCACTACATGTAAAGAGAAAAAAGTCGACTCGCTCGATTGAGCGGGAACAATGAACACTTTGAGTATTACGTGACCATTGAATTCTCACGGCATAATGCGCTAGGAAAGCGCATCGCAATCAGGTAGCTAGACGGAGGTGGATCGAGACGGCGAATGCGCATTCATTAAGCACGTGTAAACGGAGGTCGGATCGCATTTTAGAGCGCAGCTCTTAGGCGCCTGTTTCCGGCTTGAGCGGCGTCGCCGTCGCCGTCGCCGTCGGCGTAACAGCGCGGTGCATTATGGGAAATGTCCCATAATGCAACGCGCAGGACTCGTGAAGTCACGAGGGTCACGTGACCTCACGAGGGTCATTTGATCTCATTAGAGTCACGTGACGTCACGACAGTCACGTGACCTCACTAGAGTCACATAACGTCCCGAGGGTAACGTGACGTCATGAGGGTCACGTGATATCACGTGACCTCACGACACGCGTTGCATTATGGGAAACGTCCCATGATGGAACCCGCGGGGTGGAGGAGGAGAAGGAGGAGGGCAGGTGGAGGGAGGACGAGGCGCATACCATCCCCTCAGTACCCTCCCCTCCTCTTCCTCCTCAAGAGCTGCGCTCTAGTTCGGCGTTACAGAGAAGCGTATGCTGTTGTTGTTAGTACGTTATTTATAGCCCTGTTATATATGTATATATATATATATACTATACACACACATAATGCACCATTGTCGTCTGCATCGGTGCAGGCCCAAGGACCCGCCATTGCCGTCAAGGCGGTCTGGGTGGGTGTTGGTCCCAGCGCCTTCGGCTGCTGCAGAGTCGTCCGCCGGGGCCGTCGTCGTCGTAGACGAACTCCGCCAGCTTTGTCAACAGCAGGGAGACGATCGCCTTGTCACGACTGTTGGGCAGAATCCAATCGACATACGTCGCCGGACGGATCCCGTCTGGGAGTTCCTCCAGTTTTGCTTTGCGAAGGCAAGCGTAGCGCTCGCACTCCCGAACAACATGGGCAGCCGTCGCGGTCCTGCGGCACTGGCGACACGCCCCCTCCTCGGGGTCGTCGCTGAAGAACTTATGGCGCAGCGCCGGGAATAGGACAGTGTTGGTCGCGAGGCGGCGGACAAGGGTCTGAGTGCTCCTCGGTTGGTCATTCGGCATCGGAGGAACGGCACGCAACAGCGCGTCCGGGCGTTCCTCCCGTTCCTCACGGAGGTGCCGTAGGGTTCTTCGCCTTCGCTGTTTAGCAATTTCCTTGACGGCAGACGGGTCGGCCGGGCCAGCTGCCTCGCCGGCTGAGTTGTGGAATGCGTTGGGCGCGGATGCCATCTGGCGAACTCCTCCTCGCGCCTCGCTTTGGGCCCACTCGTTGCCATCAATGCCCGCATGCGCGGGCACCCAGGAAATAGTAGCTTGGATGTTGAGCTTGTTTCGAAGTTCTAGGAACGCGGCGAGCAACTCGCCGACTATTCCCATGTACGTTGAGGGGTTCCCGCCCGCTCGTCTGCAAGTTTCATACGCGCGGGCCGAGTCGGTGAACAGTAGGAGCCGGTGTGGGATGTCTTCTGGTGCAAAAGTTTGAAGAACCCACTGGGATGCTCGGAGGAGTGCCATGAGTTCCGCTTGCGTAGTGTTGACGTCTTCAGTGGTCGAAAGTGCAGCCGCGTTCGGAATGCCTTGGGTGGTGTCGACCCCCGCGACCGCCTGGACGTGCTTGGGGGTTCTTTCCTCTCCTTCGCCGTCGTCGCCGGCAGTCGACAGCAAGGTCTCCGCCATGTCAGTGTAGGTGATGGTATGCGTAGGTGGTGATTTGTGCGCGACGCTACGTGTGTGCGCTTTGGCAAAGCCTTTGCGTCGCTCCGAGTTGCTTGGTCCAGGTTCCATGTTTTTCTAGGGAGGGGTTTTCTGTTGGTAAGCGTGACTGGGGCGGCCAACGGAGGGGCGAGTGCGCGTCTGCCGGGCGGACGTCCAGACTGGGAGACACGCGGAGCTCTTCCAATTTGGAAAGCCCAGCTGTCGAGCTGCTGAGGCGGTCTCTCTGTGCGAGGAGCACCTGTTCGGCGAGTTCCGACAGGAGGTTCATGCCGCGGTGTGCGTACGGCTCCCGGAGAGGCGTGTGCTTAGGCAGTCCGGTAACGATGCGGATGGCTTCGCCATTGAGTTTCTCGAGTTGCTCCACCTGCCTGGGCGTGAGGACGTGATAGTTATAGCCGTAGATTATACGGGATTTAAGCAGCGCCGTGATGAGCTGGCGCGTTTCTCTCTCCCGTGTGCCCCACTGGAGGTGTGTGATTCTACGGATGAGGCGGAGGAGGGATCTGCACTGCAAGGAGACTTTCGTCACCCACGTAGTGTCTTTCCCATCTTGATCTATGTAGGCTCCCAGGATCCGAACGGAGGGTTCTTGCCGTATCCTTTGGCCGGCCATGCTGAGGGCGATTTGGTTGCGGACCGCTTCGGTCTTTGTGTGGGGCCCGTTGAGAACAACGACGTATTCGGTCTTCTCGGCCGAGGCGGTCATGCCCACATTCCGAAGAAAGCCCTGTATGACGTCGAGGCCAAGCTGAAGCGTGTGCTCCTGTTCGCCCGCCGATCCCGTCGTTGCCCGGATGGTGACATCATCGGCCTATATTGCGAAGTGCAGCGACGGAACCACTTCAAGGAGTGGGGGAAGCCTTGCCATGACCAGGTTGAAGAGGGTGGGCGAGAGGACCGTGTCCTGTTGTAACCCGGTCCTGTTCGGTGGAGCGGGTCCGATGTAGTCACCGGCTTTGATCTTGTACGTTCGGTCGTTCAGGAAACTCTTAACGAAATTGAGAAGGTGGCCGCACACCCCAGCAAGCTCTGCGCTCTTGATGACCGCCTCGTGAGGGACGGTGTCGAAGGCCTTGCGAACGTCCACCGTCACCACCGTTCTCGTTTGCACTTTCGAGTAGGCGTCAAGGACTTGGTGGCGCAATATAAGGAGAATGTCTTGCGTGCTCATCCCGTGGCGGAACCCGTGTTGATGTGGGTGCAGTGGAGAGTTCCTCTCGAGATGCATATGAGTCGCTCGAGGACCATGCGTTCAGTGAGTCTACACAGGTTGCTGGTAAGGGAAATTGGCCGGAGGTTAGTGAGCTCATTCGGTGGCTTGCCCGGCTTTGGGATAAGTATCATCGCGGATTCGCGCCAGGAGCTCGGGAAGTTTCCCGTCCTCGAAATCGCGTCAATCGAGTCAAGGAGAAGCTGGAGGTGAAGTTCAGGGAGGTTGCGCAGTTCCGAGATGGTTATCAGGTCTGGCCCAGGTGCGCTGCTGGCGTTCGCCCTTGGTAAAGCTGCGTGAAGTTCGGCCATTTGAAACGGTTGGTCTATGTCGACCTGCTCCGGTGCTTGGAGATCCAATGCCTGAAAATCTCCGATCATCTGGGTCGGTGTCGAGGACTCTCGGGAGTATATGGTGGGATCCGGTAAAGCCGCAGGTTGCGGGAAGAACACTGCCCCAGCCTGGAGCGCTAGCTGCTCCTCCGAGATTCGCATGCGTAAAGCTGCTCTCTGCGCCGCGGTGCGTCTCTTGGCTTTGCCCTGCCAATTGCGAAAGATGTGAACGTTTTTATCTTTTTTTAACGCGGAGGATTGTGAGAAGGTGCTCGCAGCGGGAACGAGTGAACAGCTGAGAGCATGGCGGTGGCCAACAAAGTTGGCGACGGCGGTGAGCGGTCCAGTCTGGTCGCCCGAAGGTTTCTCGCGAGAAGAAACCTGAGCTTTTATTGCCATCATGATGAGCAGAATACAGCTGAGCTGCTAGGCGAGGGTGGCCCCCGCCAAAGCCTCGCGAATTACGACTTTGGCGTCCGAGGAAGTCCCTAGAGGCTTGGACGCATACACGAACAACGCCGAGAGGTCCGAGCACTGCATGATACCGCAGAACGAGCAGCTCTATACCTCGGTGCCGTTCCTTACTGTGCCGAAGCCTCTCGGTCTTAGGATTTGGTAGTGGTTAGCTAGGTTTTTGCTTGGCGAAGTGCGGTGACGTCCTCAGGGCGGTTGGAAACGATCTCGCTCGCCAGGACGTCCGCACGCACGTCGCCTCTGTCGCAGAGTTGCCCGGCGGACTGGCTTAAGCAAAGCCCTTGGGTATTGATGTTGCTTGCGTCTCGTAACTTCTTGCACAGCATCGTAGACAGCGGGCGCGACCTTTACGCTCGTCGAAAGCGTCGGAAGGGCGTCCACGCGCGAAGCACCGGAAAACATGGTCACGTGGTGCGGCTGGCGCTGGAAACTCAGCTTTAACTTCTAAGATTTTACACGGCGTGGCGCCACGTTCACGTAGGACTTTGTGCGTCTCCATGTAAATGTTGACGCGTCGACTTCATTCGAAGGAAGAGTAGAGTCGATGCTGTTCTTGTCTCAAAGTGGCTGTTGTCTCAACAGGCAGAATACCTTGGCGATCGTTTAAGCGGGGACTTTGAGCACTAGGACGGGGAGACGACCGACGGATTTTCACATTGTCACGAAAACTAACACGCACAAAAGCGGTAGATAAAGAGCAGAAATTTACTTCGAAAAGCGACACGGACGACGATAACAACTCACGCAATATTAAACTGTGTTTAAAGCCTCCAGTAACGCCAGGAAACGTGTAATAACAATTTGCTGACGGTGTAATATAAATCCATTTGAGTAGAGATTGCCCCTGAGTTCTTACCTTGTCACGGGCGATGAGTAATTTTCTTACTTTGTAACAGGTTTATTGTGATTCGCTCCGTTTTAATTTATGAAGAAAGTAACGCGAATTTTAAACTCCAATAAAACAAATCTTGGTTCTACATCAAAGAAAGGTTAATTCCCCCAACCTCGACCGCAACCACAAAATCACAATCATTGCAAACAAAAAAGCCATTTTAAGGTTTTGAAATATTTTCTTACCACCCCCCATCGTTTCTAGAATAGTTTTTTTTTCGTTGGCTTGAATGTGTGGAGTTTGCCGCCCACAACTCGTGAGAAATCAGTCCTCTACACGAAACGAAAGAAATAGGAGTGAATTTTTATTCTAAATACACTAGGTTAAATCCATTTGAAATAAATTACTTAATTAATTGAGAGGAAATCTAATAGAACGTTATTTTTCATGCTAACCTTTACTTAGCCGATTTCGTCAGGAGCTTCGTCCCGTTATCGATTGCTACATTGAAAATCAGAGCTTAAAGAAATCTCGAACATTAAGATCACCATGCTTTCTGTAGAACTACGTCTAGGGCGACCTCAAGGACGACTTCTAGGACGACCTCGATAATGACGCCTAGAGGAAGACCTCAGGGACGACTTCTTGAACGACTTCGAGAACGACGCCTAAAGGACGACGCCTAGGACGACCTCGAGTACGATGCTTAAAAGACGACGTCTAGGACGACCTCAAGGATGACTTCTAGGACGACCTCGAGGACGATGCCTAGAGGACAACCTCTAGGACGACCTCAGGGACAACTTCTAGGACGACCTCGAGGACAACCTCAAGGACGACTTCTAGGACGACCTATAGGACGATGCCTATAGATGATTACAAGTGATCAGGACCTCACTGTCTAACAATGCCAAGGAAGGCTGACTCACGCATGTCGCCCCCTCGTTTGATTTTTATTTATTCCTACTTGCCACGACCAATAGAGGTTTTCTATCAACATTTGCACATGCATTTTTTCCCAGATTCTAGCAATAACAACTTCGCTGTAAAAAAAAAAAAAACGAAGCGCAGTGCAGGAAAGTTTCGCTATGGCCACTCCGCAGCTCCATTAGCCGCTAGCCGCAAAACTAACCACTTGTGAATTCTGCTCACGTTTGCTTTTGCACGAGGCCGAATGTCATCCAGTTCTGAGAAGTCCGTCGTCGTATGGACGAAAAAAAATGTCTGTAATAAAGTCTCAAGAACACTTCTGCTATAGCACCTGGTGTAGTTAGCATATAAACACAAAAATGGGCGAAACAATTTCCACAGGAAGATGGCGGGCAGAAAAACTGCTTTGGTTTCTCCTACCGCTGCCATTGGATCATACAAGGTATCCGTGCCAATATATTCCATGAACTAATTTTTAAGTGCAGGTTATAAAGGTTGTTTCTAAGTGTTTGTAATTTCGCTATTCTTGAAAGGAATACATTAGGCAACCAGAGTTTTAGACCGCAGCTCTTAGGCGCCCGTTTCCGGCTTGAGCGGCGTCGGCGTAACCATAAAGTCACGTGACCCCCCCCCCCCCCCGAGAACACTTGATCCTCAGTACCTTTCCCTCCTCCTCCTCAAGAGCTGCGCTCTAATTCGGCGTTACAGGAAGTTATAAACGGCTTTCATTTTTTTTTTAATTCTGGAGTGCTGGAATTTACTCTGGGGCCTGAATGTTACTATATCTTGGCATTTGACGCCTGCAGGTGGAAATAGTTTGCATACTATGATAAGAACATTGTAATAATGAATTGGCATCGGCAGAGCCTAAAGCATAGCAGTGTTTATGGGCATGTTCATATATCTCAATTCATTGCGAAAAAGTATACTTGAAAGTTTCTGTGCGTGCCCTGTTGCCTTGCGCACTTTTCAAATTACCTCGACGAAATATTCTTGGAAGTTTACAATAAAGTGCCATGTGGTCGCCAAAAGTAGAGCGGAAAGAACGAGCTCAAACCACCTGCCGCATTCGTCGGAGCACTGCTCCTGGACGTGTGAAGAGTTACATTACCGCAACACTTTGGATTCTATGATGAATAAAGGCGCAACTCTGCTCCCTGCAGGAGCTGGTACTGAGTATTTCAGCGGTATTATTGCTGCTCCAAACTGCGTCAAAGTGCTTACCTTGCTACATCCTGCTACCCTTTACCGAAATGTAAAACCTTTGCACCATCATTTTGCCAAAACGTAAATTCACTTTAATAATGCTGAAGATACAATAGCCCTCATGCCACGCTACCCGTCCGAATCGCTACGATAGACTTGTGGGAGTTATCAGATATTTCGATTAACGCGTCAAATAACAGACTATAGAATGTAGCAGGTTAAGCAAAGCTCGACGAGCTTCTCCCGCGAAGCCCTCCTCCGTTTTCACTTTGCAGCGTGAACGCCGGAGGGGAGGGACTCGCCTCCTCTCCGGAATTCTCTCTGCTAAGTGTTAAGTGCGGGGCTTATGCGGGAGGAGCTTGTCCTGCTTCTCTTAACCAACAACACGGTATACTCGATTTAATATTCTATTAAACACCGACAGTACTCGGAAGTTTCGCAAAATTCCTCATTTCCGCGGTTTATTCTGGCGGGTCAATTAGCTTCCTTGAGTGCGCTTCTTACCGAGCTTTTATGTACTGAAGTGAAGTGACAGACGTGGAGTAGGCATCGCAATTTTGCGTGTATTGCTTTGTCGCAGCCCACTCTCGAGCCAAGGGATCGCACTCGTCCAATGCGGGGCATTACGCACGATTTTTGAATAAAACCGGGGCCCCTATGTATGTACGGTAGACTGCAATATCCTGGCGATAGCTTTTCACAGTTTTAGATTTAGCACGTACACTTACGTCTTACAAGAAGTTTTGTAGGGACTGTTCTTTCGGGTTGTCTTATTCTGCCAACTAATTTGTTTCGTATCGCTTTCATATAAGTGGGTGTAAATTAAAACTAAATTAGTTGGATCACTGGATGTAAGCTTGGAAAAGATGTTAGCAAAGTCGGCGACGTTGTGTTTAATCCTTAACGTGCAGATTTTTGTTATGCAAGTTGTACGTATCAAACATGGACGATGTTTAAATCAAATTAAAAACGCTTTGCTTTTCTCATCTGAATAAAGACATGCAATTGTAACACAGCATACAGAACTGAAACAATCACAAATTTATGTGTTTAAACTTATTCTATTCAAACGTTAATTCAGTGGGATTCCGTACCTAAAATAACAAATCAAAGCAGTTCGTGCTGTCCTTCATGAATAAGCACCTTGTTACCGTGCTTAGGGCTTTTCCACGAAACTAAATGCCTAATGCTACGTTTAAGAGACTAACTCGTGTTCTACTTTCGATGCTAACGAAAGGTTGCATGCAAGAGAGAAGGCTGAGTAGACATTTCCTTTTAGTTGGACAGGATCACCCATGATTGTTAACGTAACATTTGCAATGGTATGATTACGACCACGAACTCAAAATAAAAATCACAGATATATAGATATATCTTGTTTAATGCATTATAACAAATTGAATATATATAAGTAGCAAATTATGAAATGATTGTGAACAGAAATGTGATGGAATAACACATTAATGATGAACAGATACTCTAGCTAGCAGGGAGCAAAGGCGGATCGTGGAAAGCAATTTCTGCTGCGAACCCAAACACGATGGACCACTGCGAGATCTTTTTCGAGGTTCTAGACAAGTCGTCCGACTCTTTCGCCCAGGACCCTTTATCCTCGTCGTCGTCCATCCCTTTCGATGGCGTGACTGGCGTCACCATGAGACTACGATGCGGTTCGTTTCTGCCGCGCACTATTTAGCTGCTTGAGTGCGAACTTCGCGGAAAATTGCAGCTGCTAAACACAAAAGGGTCGCCCACCTCGCAATGGAAAATCGAAAACGAAGATAATTTAGGGCCAGTGTGGCCAGACGGGTCAGGCGTTTTAAAGCAAGAGTCATTTAGGTGCGCCCTCAGAGAAAAAAATAAAGTGACGCAAAAGCAAACACAAATAATATTTAGGATTTAAATGTGATATTTCACACACAATAATCAAAAACCTCGCGCCAAAACGATTTCGAGGAATAATTGTTTATCACGCGCTCCTCTCGCGGTTCAGCAGGAATGCAATCGACATCAACTTAAAGTGCTCCGTTTATTTATCGTGTGATCAAGAACTCCGTTTACTACAGGTACATTCAGCTAAGGGACCTAAGCTAAAGGCACCTCTACGCTGCCGTGTGAATCGGGCATAAGAGGCTTTAGCACGGACACTGGGTTCAGTCGCCCATCTGCATCCTACCGTCGTGTGATCGTGTATCACATATACTGCGTGATGTACGTGAAAGATCTGGGGCAAACAATTGTACTGCACTGGCTAAATTTATAATCTACAACGGGTAATAATGTCGCCCTACGAAACTCCTGCTCTCTGAAAAACTAACGACCAATTTTGAATGAGCCGTTACATTGCATTTTTAACGTATGTTCGCGTGCTCGCGTTTTTTTTTTGTCTCCATCTTTGATTATGCGGCTCTTACTTATCACGAAACAGACTATAGCTGTCGCACTTCTCGAAAAATATTTTTTTTAAGAAAAGGACACGTAACGCAAAAAAAGAAAAACATAGGGGCACCTAATAAAAAAAAAAGAAATATAATTGATAATAATTGTCTCTCAAAAAGTTTGAGCTGACCAAAAGCTATAAAAGCAAGCTCCATTCTTTGAACGGTATGCTAGTTCACTGAAAAAGTAGATAAGGGCAGCATGCTCCGCTCCGCTCGCACGATAAAACCAAATACTTTACTGGTAATGTATTCAGTGAAACAAGGCTTACTTTCTGCATAGGTGCAATGCCCTCAGTCTCCACCTGATTACACACTTGTCTATTATTTTTGTTTTCGTTCGCCACTGCGATTCAGCTCGTGCTCGTTTGTGTGCTATAGACCTTTCCAAAAACGAGCTTGTGGCCTTTGCCATTTTGAGCGTTCGTGCGTATGGCGCGTGCTTTGCTCGCTTTCCGAAGCGACGAACACGCACGTGCTGGGCTGTGAAGATCGCACGCTGGACTGTGATTTTGTAAACATTGGAAAGGTCTATATGCACTAGAGACCAAGGTATCCCAAGGGCATTTTATTTGCGCATTGCGAAAAACAAACTCTATGCTTGCTACTTGCCACGCGCGCCACAATCAATGCATAATATTCTAAACTTTACACGTGGCCGCTTGCGTGAGTGAGCAATGTTGTTTGTCAAGAACAGCTGCGACTGCATGAAATCACGTGGGAAAACTCGTTCTAAGCACGCGACCGCGGGCATGCAGTGAGTAGTCATAATCGGCGCTAAGATGATTGGTAGCCGTCAACAGGTGGAATTGTTCTATCAACCCAGAGTTGAAATGTTTTCTTCTTTGTTTTAAACGATCAGGAGAGAACGTACACCAAATCTGAGGGTAATAAAGTACTATGAACATTCAAACATTACGGCCTGAGTAGTATATGTCTTCAAGTTTTAGCTTTCCATGCGCACTTAAGTTTCGGTACGCTAAACGCTAGTGTAAAATGTAGCGCTGTTTCAGTCTTAATCAGCGTACCATGTGCGTGCTTACACTATATTTTATACAACATCAAAGTTTGCTCGTTTCAATTTTTTTTTTCATTTTTGCACACTACTACTTGCGGGCATAAATCGCCAAATTAAGACTGGTAAATTGCTTACACTGTGTGCAAAAGCTATCCACAGACCCAGAATCTTTGTCTTGCCAGTCATTGCATTTATTACTGAACTCGTATTAAAATTAATTCTTATAGTTTATTGCTGCGAGTTAATCTTTAACCTTGGCATTCTTTTATTATGACTCCCGCACCAGTCCTACTCTGGGTTTACCATACTCAATATCTAAGTCTGAGAGTCATTTTTTTTGTGTGTTTTCAGTCTCGTGGTTTTAGCCTGCTACCTAAATGAAACACGTGACCGCCCCCCCCCAAAAAAATAGATAATTTATTTTGATTTTTGAGGTGTTTAATTCTTCAAGCTAGAATTTTGGAAACCCAAGTTTATCACGTCATCACGTTTTCCTGAAAATCTACAAAAAGTCAAACACATGCACGACAAAAAGGGCCGGGCCGTCATATAAATCTGATCACATTGAAATATGTATAATTGGCCTCCGAAATCCCCGCTGGGTACTAACGGCGCACAGGCAATTGTGCAATTTTCAACGCGTCGGTTGTTTTGTTGTGCATGTGTCTCGCAATTCGACTCAGGACGATTTCCGCGTTTTGTTCTTACCACATTTGCTGGAGACGTGAGCTCCGAGCGTAAGCAACTGGCCCTTTGCACGAGAACTGGCGCGGCCGTGCGCATCCCAAAAAAAGCTCGCGCAGGCAAAAACAACCGAAGGACCAGAGATGTTAATATCAGGATTCAGAAAAATACCCCACTGTATCGCAGCGCAACACACACGATTTCTCCCATTGATGAACAGGTCTGAAAGATAATCCCACCGCCGTCTGTTGTTTCAGAAGCACACTAACCAAGGGTGGGCTTGCACCTTAAGTAGGCGACTGCCGAGAGTTGGTGGCTTTCAGAGAGTCACTGAATGTGCGGATCACAATAATGGGCCTCGACTGACTCGGGTTGGTTTGTTTTTCTTTCCCGGTGGGCGTTGATTTCAGCTGAGGGAGGTCGTCTAGATTGCTCAGTTGAGGTTTCCGCTGATGGTAGTAGGCAGTATCTTGTCGGACAACAGTTTGGACGGTACAAGAGGCTGTGGTGTGTCCTTGTTTGCGACCTTCTGATAGCATTTTCTCTTCCTCCCGTTTTGGGCATGCTTGAGCTGGCGCGTCGTTGATCATTTTTTTACGAAATCATGTGACATAATTGTGCCCATAGCGGCAACAGTTCGCACATTGTAAGGGACGCTCTTTTAAAGGAAATACTCTCTAACAGACATGAGATAGAAGAGCATATTATGGCGACCTTGTGAAAGCAAATTGCAGCTTCACGATACTAGACTTGCCAAGTCTGCTAGCATATAAAGCGGCTTCAACTGAGCAGTGAGTCCTCCTTGAAATTAAACGTCAGTGACCCCTAGATCTACACTCTTAAAAAAAAAAGGTCAGTTGAGTCCTCCCTAAAGGGAGGAACGCTCTTGATACATATGTTCCTTCCGGAAGGGAGAAACTTTCGTTCCTAAAGCAGGATAGCAAAAGTTACTCCGTCGCCTGCATCTCATTATGGCGGCCATGAATCGAGCAAATCGAGCTCAATAAAGCCTAACGAGAACATAAGTCTATTGTTCGGAGCGAGAGGAGCAGCAAAAAAAAAAAAAACGTAAAACGAGCTTTCCGCGAACTGTATTAATTTCCGAAGCCGGTTTTCCCCTGCAGGTAAAGAAACTTACGTTTCGAAAGAATGCAGTCACTCAGATTTTCATGGTCAGCACTGCGATGTTAAACGAAGACAACCGGCACCCAGTTCGCGCACTTCATGTCTTACCTTTGCTATTCCTCAAGCCACAATTCCTTCGTCAACCGTTGCGTCAACCGCACATCACGGAGGAGTGGTAAACCATTCGCCCGCAAAACCAAAAGCCACTCTCAAAAAAGCAAATCCGAAGCAGCCTCCTGGCTCATTTCAGCACGGTAACACGAAATTATGGCGTAGCCGCGTAGCGTAGGAGGTTAAATCGCTTGCCACCAGATGGCAGGCTCAAGCAGAGTAATCACAAGTAGCTAGGCTAGGTGGCACTAGGTACCGCCCAATTCATGCTCTACAAAAAATATTTTTATTTTCTCACGCCACCATTGCGCTTCGGGATCCTCTATTATACAGACATGTAGACACATTACGCATACTACAAGCATCAGCTGAACATACATTAATCGCATACACATCCATCGCACATACAATCATCAATACAACAGCAATCGCTACTCCCGAGTAAGTCAGTCAGAGTTTTGAGAGTATGGAAGTCAAAGGAAGTGTTGCTAAGCCGAGGGCTCAGTATGTCACCTTTGTTTTGGGATAGGGGAGAGGGAGTGAAAGATATGGGGAGAAGGAGAGTCGCGCCGCAAACTCGCGCCGCCGCGCCACGTCAGCCGCACCACGTCAGCCGCACGAAGGCGGCCCCCCGGCCGAGCGGAGCGCCCGGTGAAGTGATCGGGGAGAGGTCAATTCTTCGCAGAAGTTGAGCCAGCGTCTTCCGTCTTTTATACTGGTCGTTTTGAACGTTCGGAATTTCTCGGTGACTCCCTAAGCAATAAAAAATATTCCCAGCATTTAGATTTTTTTCCAGCAATGTCATACATCTCAGAGTATCTTTAATGGGTCAGGGGATGAATCTCTTATTAAAAAGAAAACGCTCGATTATGCCGTAATTATTTGAAAGTCAATAATTCGAGCCGCTCTAATGCGGTTCCAAGAAATGAGTTTGTTTCCCCGCACGGCACTTCGTAGCCAGTATTTCTATTGTAGTGTTTGTTTTGCTGTTTGTGCTATTCGCGCACGGCTGCAACTGCCGTCTCAAATTAATCTGTGTAGAGCGGATATTCACTCAGCTGGAAGTGATGCTTCACGGGCAGAGAAATCGCTTTTCGATCAACTTGAATGCAGTCAAAGCCGCGACCTGCGGCAGGTGTTAAGTGTACGGAGTTACGCCGTGGCGAGCTCAAAAACTTCTTGCGCTCATCCCAGCGCGCCACTTGGACGGCAGTTTCTCCAGGAACCGTAGTATATTTAAACAGCAAAATAAAAGATAGCTTTTTTTCGATTTTACCTGTTTTTTTTTTTTTTAGTGCTAAAATTCTACTGTAAGTATACATACTCTCCATCATCATTTCGTACTGTTCAGTCTTCTCCCCAGAGCGCAATCGCTCTCGGGGACCGATAGTCACATTGGCCACTGTATGATAGGAGCTTACCTTTCAGACCAGCGTTCCAACATGACTATCCGCACGTCGATCGACTGCACCTAATTCCTCAAGTGATCTTAAACTCTTTAATGTAAAGCGGAATGTCAACCTGCGACGCCCTGCCCCTCCGATCACGGCCAGACCAGCGGCATGAATCTCCGACAGATTACGTCATATCATCTTGTTGTTACCCCACTGATACGCGAACACACGGTCACATCGGCGATAGTTCCAGTCTTCTGTTCACTACGCACAACACTTTCGTCGCGATGTTGCTGCTATGTTGCTGACACGCAGAAATACAGAACAACGTTGAACGCCCGTCGGCACTCGGCACGGGAAAACAGAACTGAACTCAGCACGGAAGGCACCCATGCAGCCGGCAGGAAAACCTGCCAGCCTTGGACGCAGTTCCTGCGATTTCCATAACGTAGAAAACGTCGACACAGATCCGCGTGGTTCCGCTACTGTAGTTCCGCGTGGGTTCCGCAATCCAGAGACGGCCATCTTACACAGTGTACGTAGTGCTGCTGGCACTGCTCCGGAACTTCACTGTTTCTAGCGGCTTCGTTTCCTCGTTTGATAAAATTAGTGGTAAAAGCGACAAAGCAACCGAACTGTTCTGCAAGTCTGAACTAGAAGACAGAATTACAAGCGGCCTTCGCTGCCGCTGAAGCTCAATCAGCTCAACAAGATTTATTTAACAACGTGCGCGACGTGCTCGAAAAACGAAACCGAAAGAAGATGAGTCGGGAGGGCGAATGCTTTCTCCCGTCTGCCTGGAGAAGGAGGAAAACGTCTCGTTCTTCTCTTCTTCTCGTGTCCACTTGGGGGTGCGTCAGTTGAAGGGAGGAAGACGCGCCGTTGCTACCTTTTTCCTTCATTTTTTTCTTAGAGTGTACTCTCTTGATGACAGCAACTGGTGCTGAGAGTGGACTCGGCTCGTAAGCCTTCACGCCCACGTTACACAGCGAAGTAACCTTCAGCAAGGTTTTTGTAGCCTGCGCATTGCGTGTATCGACGGCAATCAAATTAAGGCGTGTGTTAGGGTTAATCAATATGATACATTTCTGACAGAGCTGTTGAAGTGTCTCCAAAATTTTAGGCCATTGATTTTTGTGAGGGGGATTCGGGGATCTACTGGTACAAAAATAACTGTCAAACCTGTCTGTTCATTTGAAGCTGTCAGCTGACTAGTTTCCCGTGTTACGCAACTGGTTTCGAGAGGACACTTGCGTTTGCGTGATGAGACGACCGTGAAGTTGGCGTCGTCGGTGCTTGGGGCTCCATCCATGGATTCGGAGATGGACTCGGTCTCGCGTTTCGCAGGAGTGATGCCAGTAGACCTTGAGTAGTTGGTGACCTTAGAATCAGGAACTATGTTGCCTTGAGTGGTTGGAGTCGATGAGTAAGAGTGGTCCATCGCCTGGTCTAGTGAGGCGGAGGTCCCATGATCCTCATGGTGGCTTTGTTCCATCGCCTATCGCTTTTGGGTCCTTGGTGGTTGGAACGGGAGCGTAGGTGCTCCTTCTTAGCTGGGAAGCCTTCCTAAATAAAGAGCAGAATTGACTGTCTAGGAAAATAAATAATTGGGGTTGTGTGGATATTTATACAGCGAGTCGTTGGTCAGCCATTTTAAAGTTGCGACGAGTCACTCGCTGTAGATTAGCAATTTAGCCAGTGCAATACAACCGCTAGCCTGGGTCTTTAACGTGCAACACGTAGTAGTGATGCACGACCGCACGCCGGTACGATGCTCATCCAGATCGAAACGGGCAGGGGTGGGGATTGAACCCAGGATCCCTGGGTTCTGCAGCGCGAGCTTTCGCTCCACGTGCTTCGAGCTGGTGTGCGCTATATAAAAAAAATACTTCGTCTCACCTTAGTAAGGACTATTGTTGACCGCGCGTGCTAAAAGCGCGAGCTAGTCGCTTTGAATGAAGCCGCGGCGGCAGCACGAGCGCTCGTGCAGCAAGTGCTCTAGTCAAGGCAGTCAAGGCTGGCCGCTCGCGCTAGCACAGCCTTCGCGGTTAGTCCATGCTAGGGTGAGACGAAGTATTAGCCCCGTGAGCGACCGAAAGCGTCGCTGTGGTCGGCCTTCCACGATTGGCCGAACGCTGACTATGACGTCGGAAAGGGGATTTATCATCGACGGAAATAAGAGGAATGAATGAACTTTAATTTTGACGGTGTTGGCAGTGTTCCTTTGAGAGCGCAACGATTTCAAGCTTCCACCATGCTAATAACAAACACCATCGAACTTGTTGTTTGCAAGGTAATGACGTCACAAGGGGGAACCACAGGAGGGCGCCACCAAAACATCTCGCCGCTAATAGCCCACTCGGCCACCGATCCCCCTCTAGAAAAATAAATGAGGACAAGGTCGCTGGAACGCCTGCTTTCTGTGCTTCTTCGTCTTCCCCTACAACTCGTTTCGCATTTTGTTACTTCTTTGTTGTCGTAATAGACCCTTTCCGGAATTCAGTCTAGCCACCTTGATCGTCATCTGAAAAATGGCATATGTGCTATACTAATGGCGGCCTTCTGTTCACTGATGAAGGAAGAAGTTGAAGATGCTCCTAAGCAGATGGTTTGACCCCTATAGACCTTTCCAATGTTTACAAAATCACAGTCCAGCGTGCGATCTTCACAGCCCAGCACGTGCGCGTTCGTCGCTTCGGAAAGCGAGCAAAGCACGCGCCATACGCACGAACGCTCAAAATGGCACTGGCCACAAGCTCGTTTTTGGAAAGGTCTATAGACCTTTCCAAAAAGGAGCGTGTGGCCGGTGCCATTTTTAGTGTTTGTGCGTATGGCGCGTGCTTTGCTAGCTTTCCGAAGCGACGAACACCCACGTGCTGGGCTGTGAAGATCGCACGCTGGACTGTGATTTTGTAAACATTGGAAAGGTCAATACAATGTGGACGTTAGCGCGACGTGAAGCGGGAATCGAATGCAAGAGCTGCGTAAGCGTTCATTTGTAACTCGGGCCCAGTCACTCTGTTAGTAGCACATACTCGGCTTCAAAGCCCCTTGACGTATGAAACTTCAAGGTGTTTATGTGAGTTGGCGCTTCGTTCTGACTGGTTGCATCTTTTTCGCCATTGACACTGAAAGAGGTTGAACAAGAACTGTACAGTGAAGCGCATATTCTCGTTTACCGTTGGCTTGCGAAAGTGACGGTACCCCATAAAATACTGCAGACCACAGGTTTATGGCCGCCATTAGTACGGTAAAAGTTAAACTGCCATTTGAGTCACCAGATGGCACTGAATTCCGGAAAGGGTCTATTGGGCTCTCGTCGAAGTGTTGACTCTGAGAAGCGTATTTAGAAGTGTTTCCTGTATTCGTAGTTTTGTGCTGGTCATGGAGATTGGGAGAGTCAACCCAATGATGAGAACAAAGACGAAACAGAATACGAAACGAGTTGTAAGTAAGCAGGTGTGTCTGTCCTTTTGTGTGTCCGCGTGTGTGAATGAACTTGCGCTGTTAGTCGTAGGAAGAAAATTCCTCTGTGATTGTCGGCTCAATAAAATGCAAGCTAAACCCATGTGAAATAACTTCTTATTCCACCAGACTCATGATGGTGCAGTGAAAATTAGCCTCAAATATACAAAAAAAATCCTAATGCATTGACGCTATCGCGTAACCTGTGTCAAGGGGACAGCAGCTCGGCGCTTCCATAATTCGTTATTGTTGCGGCGTTGTTCTCGTTCCTGCGCCTCCTCTTGAGCACGATTCTGAGCATTTTCAATCCATTTTTGCTTTTCCTCTTGATTCAACTCTCGCGCGTGATCGATGGCTGCGTTTGCATGGACGCGACCGTAGTGCATCAAATTGAGATTTGACAGTTTTGATTGGTAGCAGATGGGTAGAAGAAGAAGTAGGAAGACAGGCTGCTTGAAATTGGTCTATGCTAGATTAGATGCGCTACGAAGGCATACGTGTAAACTTAGCCACAATTCAGCTAGGAGGAGTCTCCTCAGCGCGCCGTAACTTAAAGTCGCTATGTTGGAATGCTCTACGAGCTTTCCGAGGTATAGTCTTACCGAGTGCAAGTTTGTGCACTCGAACGGTTGTCCGTATGCGCCGGCACAACGGGCGTCGGCTATACGGGAACAAACCGAGAAAGAGGAGGAGACAACAGTGCCTGGAGATATCAGAACATCAAGCTCTCGTTGGAACGTATGGTCGGTGGACGGGAAGCTAGCTGCCTTTGTCTGTAATCATCCTTCGAACACGTTCGAACGCGGACAATGAACGCCACACGCCGGTGTTCGAGATTAGAACGCGTTTTAAAAGTAACTAGAGACAAAGCAGCTAGCTCTGCGTTCACCCAATAAACATTCCCACAAGAGCTCAATGTTGCAAAGTCCCCGCTCGCTTTATTGTCCTACCGTCCCTCGGATTCTACCCGTACTGCCACTGCCAAAGCGAGAACGGCAGGCGGTTTTTTTCGTACGCCTGGGCCGGTTTGCTCATCTTGCGGCCGCGGCCGCGGCTGCGGCCAAGAGGGATTTTTCTTTCGCGTGACCAGCTCCATGGGGACAAGGAAGTACCTAGCGTCCCTGCCTAATGGCGGAGAAATCCGTATCACTTCAAGCACAAAAACCTAATTTCGCTCGCAGAAACTGACTGCAGGGACTTTTAACTGGAGTCCAATTTACCGCCCCTTTATACCGCAGGAGCGGTAGGTTAAGTTACCGCTAGGGAGGGTAAATATGAGCCAAAATAAAGAAAAAATCACGCGAGATAAAAGCAGTGGCAGTATATTTATATACCTCCGCCAGCGCCGGAAGTTCGCGCCTTCTGCTGTGGTCTAATAAAGATAAAAAAAAAAACTTCTGCTGTGGTCGAGAGGTTAGAGCGTCGGTATACTTCGTGTCACAGCGTGAAAGTTGCGGGTTCGAATTGCGCTAGCAACTTTTTTGTGTGTGTGTGTATTTTGCGCGTGTCTCACTTTTTAATTATGATCTTTTTTTACGAATCATCCACCTGCACTACTGCGCCTTACACTATCTGTACTGTTAGTCCCGCCTGTTGAATTGAAACACCGGGAAGGAAAAAAAAGATCAAGGCAAGTTAACGCGCTAATTCAATCCTTTCATAATGTTCATTAAAAAGAAACCAAGGTAACACCATCGGTACGGCTTTCACACAAACGGAGCCGAAACAAGCATCCTTTCCCCAGCAAATACAATTTTATGTTTTTAAATATACAACCCTCTTGCTACGACTCCTTTCAATAACAGGAGACGCCTATTTAGTAGTAATAAAAACTGCAGTTGTGACTATTAAAAACAAAACAAAAAACTTCCACATATAAGCAAAAAGAAAAAAAGACTAGCAGCTCTGGATGCATTGATTGAGCGAAATCCTACAGGCAAGGCAGCAATTCAAACGTCTGAGAAAGTAGTAAAACCGAAATAAAAGAGGTCATACTTTTACTTGCATGGAATGTGATAAAAGATATATTTTTACTCTTTACATTTTGCTGTGGCAATCGTTTTGTAATATTAACACATTACTTGTTTAATTTTAGTTAGAATAGCAGACGATCACAACCAAATTCAACAATGAATCAGGCGTTGACATCGCAAACCATCTCTCTAACGCAAACACCTAAAATGAATTAGGATCAACAAATGGAATTAATTAGGGCAGTTGGAAAACGGAAACAACAAATTCTAGAGAAATTCAGCAGCACAGTTACCTGGCGAACGAAGAGACGGGCATGGGAAGATATTGTCAACTATCCGCGGGGTGTACGGCAGATGCAGGAGGCGTGGCGGAAATTGGTAAAGAAAGCCAGAGATATGTATGCGCTCTTCCGAGGCAATGAACAACGAACTGGTGAGTCAGAACTACCCGCCCAATAATTTTATAGAGCTCATAGGGCCTTGTCTACATTCTTAGTGGGAGTGCAGTCAAATACAAAAAAAAGAGCGAGTTTCTGGCGTGATTTGAACCCGGGACTTTCATGCCTTGACGCCAAGTAACGGCGTTCTAACCTCTCGACCACAGCAGAAAGCGCGAGCCGCCGGCGCTGGGGCCAGTATATAAATATACTGCCATCGCTTTTATCTCGCGTGGTTTTTTATTTATTTTCGCTCATATTTACCCTCCCTGGCAGTAACTTTACCTGCCGCTCCTACAGTATAAAGGGGCAGTCAATTAGACTCCAGTTCAAAGTCCCTGCTGTCAGTTTCTCCGAGCGAAATAAGGCTTTTGTGCTTGAAGCGATACGGATTTATCCGCCATTAGGCAGCGACTCTAGATACTTCCTTGTCCCCATGGAGCTGGTCGCTTGAAAGAAAAATCCCTCTTGGCCGCAGCCGCGGCAGCGTCCGCAAGATGAGCAAACCGGCCCTGGCGCCCAACGCGCATTCGTTGTCTCTTTAGTTTTTTTTTTTAACATCTGGTTTTTAGCACGCCCTTGACTCTTTTCGACGCCTGCTCTGAATGCGCGTGCACGGTCGAGGCATCGTAAAGTTTCGCGCAAAAAACAAAAAAACAAAAAGAAATACATTATTCTATGGTGAGGTTCTTGCTATTATAGTCGGTTGCAAGCTAAGAAAAAACCGGAAATGCCTCTCAGAGGAAAATGTATTCCTACGCCGAGAAACGCCAGCCAATCGTTTTCATGACGTCACGATTCCGTTGACCAATCGCGATCCTTTTGAAAAAAACAAAGCTCAACATGGCTGCTGGCCTTAGCAACGCGACGCTAGTTTCTCGTGACAATTATTCTGCTTTTTTGCACCGTGTTTTACGCACCGCTTGCCGCTGTTCAAAACCCGACCTCGCTTGTGCTTCTTGAAGAACCGCTTTGGTGTCGCCGGTAAGGCTGCACCAGGCTGTTTCGTCCAAGAAGAAACAGGGGAATCGCTTTCCGATGTCCCCTCAGTGGGATCCATGACGGAAGACAAATAGCATCCTCGATCATCCGCACCGGTGCGCACCGGTGCACGGAGGTGCGCCCCGTCGTCTTCGATCAGGTGCACCGGTGCGCACCGGACGTCCTCGATCAACGGGGCGCACCCTCCCGGTGCAGCTTTTCGTTGCCCCAACGCGCACCGAGAAAATCGACGGTGCGCCGCGGTGCAGTCCCATCAGGCATTGCGGCCAGGAGCGGGAATCGAGGAGATGGCGGGAATAGCAGACGCGCAGTCTGTCGAGGTGGCGACCTTGCAAAAACGAACACGCCTCGCATCTGCGCTCGATGAATTCCTCCGCTTTTCTGAGAGCGAGACAACGAGCTTCTTATCATCACCGCGGTTACCGGCGATTTCTGCGGTGGCAAGGAGCGCCCGAAAGGTATGAACTTCGTGGAAAGCGTTGCGAGGTGTTTCGATGACACCGAGGTACGGCCATTATGTGGTGGTTCTCTTTCTCGAACCAACAATGATGGGCAGCATATACCTGTGAAATTTTCACCCGTTTCGTGACCCCACCGACAACCACGTCCACGATGTTCATTCGTGTGGGACCGCCAAATACGCGAGTAAAAAAACAGGAGAAATAGACAGCAGACGGGCACCGCGCGCGGACCTACGCAAGAAAAAACAAACAAAATGCGAGGTGACGCATGGTGGAGCTCGCCGCGGTGCACCGCCGCGGCGCAGTTTGTCTTCGATGTCGCACCGACTTCGTGCTGCACGACCGAGGAGCGCTGTGCACCGTCCAGGTTTCAGGGCGATTCCAGTGCAAGCTGATCGAAGATGCTAAAAGAGAGCGGGGCGCGGTGGTGGTGTCGATGACCTGGGAGGGTGCCGATTTGTCAAACCCGAAAAGTATAATTATTCTTGTTTTCTATTCATCCAACAAAATAAAGGCACACATTTCGTGCGCAAAGCCCACAAAACTAAGTAAATCACTAAATATTTATTATTTGCAGGAAGCTTGCCCCTAACTGGAAAACGAATGGCGGCTGTTCATTGTGTGAGAAAAACAAAGGGGGACTGACCCTGTTCCTGGCGTAGTCTGGAATCGTCTAGAACAACACCGCTCTCATTGTGTTGCGGTTCATGCAGAACCTAACAGGGTCAAGCGTTATGCGCGGTCGGTCGTGATTGCGGGGGTTGGGTTGTGTGTGTGTGTGTGTGGGGGGGGGGGGGGGGGGGGGGACTAGGGGGTGTATTATGGCGTTGGCCGAATTTGCCTGAAATCTCTCTAAAGAAGTAACATCAAGTAAGTTCCGCCAGAAGGTTCTGTAGGCTCAGGACAGCACGCGCTTCGATCTTCTTATCTGTTTTGACCATGACTTTACAGTGGTACTGGAGGGAGACTGTTCGGTCAGACTCTCTTTGAGGACTAGTCTATTGGATGCCTAAAGCACTGGTCTCGTCTGCGCGAAGATAGGTTTCCGCTGCATAATATTTAGGAGACTAGCATTTAGTGGCGCACAAGGGAAACTGTACCTGTTTTATTTAATACTTGCAAATGACAACCAGTATACAATAAAATGACCGTCACTCGAAGCCGCTAATTTAGCTTGCTCAAGTGCAATGCGGAACGTTCTATCACACAATTTATGTAATAGATTTTGCTTTCAAATCGACGGCATCGACGACGCTTTTCTTCACATGGTTTCCTTCGTAGGGTCTTACAGCAATCTTCGTTCGGTCTCAGTACTCGAATGAAACTGCGAAACATATTCCACCGCTACTGTACTGTGGTCCGTACCTAAAGGATATGGTTGCGGTTGCGGGTTCTTTGGAGTAGCGACGAGCTTGTTTATCTTTTTGTTTGAACTTTGTATTTACCCCCCTCTGCCTGTTTCTTGCCTGATGTTACCTCTATTCGTTTTTTTTCTTATATCCTTTTGGCGTGTTTAATTTCTTTTCGCAGCAATCATGGCCGGGTCCTTATGTAATCCTGCCATTGTGGAAAAAATAAGAACAAGACTGAACGCCCAAGCTGTATACGTACGTCAGGAATTCTGAAGCGAGTTTCTATTTCGACAGGCTTTCCTGTTTCATGGGATTGCTTTGTTACGCCTTACAATGGTGCGACCTTTCAGATCATGTACGGTGGCGCCGAGACCAGTCCAGCCTTCAGCTGCACGAACCCTGATGAGCCAACGGATCGCTGGATTCGGACAATCGGGACACCGTTGGACCACGTTGAGGTCGGTACTCACGGGTCGCTGCTCACTTTCAACTAGGGATCAACAGGAATATGCAGTGACATCTACACTCACTCGAATATTCTATCTGAGCTATCAACGATTACACAAATGGTCGCTCTCTAGCCTGCGTTATAGAGGTATCCAGAGTGTCAAAACCGAACCGAACCGAACCGGAAACCGGAACTGAACCATTATTTTTAGCTGAACCGGAACTGAACCAAACCGAAATCTTCGCCGCCATCTTGGAACTGAACCGGAACTGAACCGGAAAAAAAATATAACGGTAACCGGTTCAAAACGGTTCACGGTAATTTTTTTATTACAAAATGAGTGTTCGAGAAGTAAAAATTGGCAGCTGTATTTTTAAACGTAAACATTTTCGACAGAGGTCTGTCTGGTTAGGGAGAAATTGACATAGTTTTTGCGGACTCTAACCAAAGTTTTATTAAAAACATAAACCCGACGTTTCGGGACCCGCTCGGTCCCTTGGTCACGGGTGACTGTAGGTAGGGGCTCGGTGGGGAAGTTGCCGAGGTGGTTGGCCTTGCTAGGGCTTACCCCAGAGGGCGCGAAGTCCAGACACGAACGCGGGAGGTTGGGGAGAGTGCCCTTGGACCGGCGGGGGAGGGGGGGCGCGGTGTGGAAGGTTGCCCGGGCGTTTGTCCTTGCTAAGGCTCACCCCAGAGGGCGCGGAGTCCAGACACGTACGCGCCCGGAAGAGTGCCCTTGGACCGGTTCACGTTCTTGCTCGTTGTTTGGATAAACCAGGACTCTAGATGAAGGCATTTCCTCCAATGTCTCTCGGTGGCTACGATCTGGGTCTCGTCGAGGGAGAAAGAGTGCCCCGTTTTTTGCTCGTGCTCTGCCTGGGCGCTGGCCTCAGTGTCCTTCTTTTTCACGTCGTATTTGTGTCGTCGAATACGATCCGGAAGGTTTTTCGTTTCCCCCACATAAGCGACCGGGCAATCAGCGCAAGGAACGCGGTACACGAGGCCTGGAGCCCTTTCCCTTCCTGGTCTGTCTTTGGGGAGAGGAAGCCGCCGACGGATGGTAGACACGGGCTTGTGGGAGACAGCAATGCCGTGTTTCCGAAGGACGCGTCCGACGGTCTCACTCACATTCTTCACATAAGGGAGACAGATCCGATTAGACGGTCTCGAGGCCGGAGTTCCAGGGGGGCGGCGTAGGCGTTTGTATATGTCGTTAATGAACCGCTTTGGGTAACCGTTGTTAACTAGATCAGCTTTGACCTTCTTAACTTCTTCTCGTAGGGCCTCCTCCGTAGAACACACGGACAGCGCCCGTCGGAAAAGGGCGCTGACCACTGAGGCCTTGTGCGAGGTGGGGTGATACGACTCGAAGTCCAGGTACCTACCGGTGTGCGTAGGTTTACGGTATACCGCGAAGTTGAGCGCGTCAGAAGCTCTCTCGACGCTCACATCCAGAAACGGGAGCACGCCGTCCGTCTCTCGCTCCACCGTGAACTGAATCGACGGTTCAACGGAGTTCAAACACTGGCACAGGCGCTCAACCTCACTGGCCTCGGCGATGCAGAAACAATCATCCACATACCGGAGGAAGGTCTTGGGCTTTGGATTAAAGCAAGAAAGAGCTTTTTGTTCGATGTGCTCCATCGTGAGGTTGGCCATGGTAACGGAGATCGCAGCGCCCATGGCAGTTCCACTCGTTTGCTTGTAGAAGCGTCCATTGAACGAGAAGTACGTGCTGGAGAGACACAGCTCCAGAAGGCGGCAGATTTCGTCCACGGACAGACAGGTTCGTTCTGCTAAGCCGGAATCGGCCGAAAGGGCCGTCCTGGCCACAGAAAGTGCTAAGGGCACCGGCACACTCGTGAAGAGTGACACGACGTCAAAGGAAACTAGACATTCGTCGGCGTTCACCTTTAGCAAGGAGCTCAACCTGATTCCCAAGAGCCTGCGGCTGAAGCGCTTGGTGAGCTCATCCGAGGGGCATAGGGTCATCGATCAAGCGGAACGCCGTCTCCTCAACGCCCGCATCCATGAGTGCCGAGAAAACGTCAGGAGAACGGAACTCGATCTTTTCTTCTTGCGAAGACAGCTGGAATTCATGATACCGGAGGCCTTCCACGCCCTTGACGATTTCGCCCGGTCCCCGGCTATAACCGCTACGCAGGAAAGAACTCACGAACATCAGAAGAAGATTGCGGCTCTCCGGCAGAAATCGTCACCTAGCGTCTGCCGGAGCAACAGCAACAGCAACTTCGTAAGGAACTTGTCTTCATGGGTGCTCTCACCGACAGAAATATCCGTGCTGGCAAAAGGACACGGGTTCAACGTCCCAAGTAAGCCTCCAATTCCCGCTATGGCGGCCGCCATTGAAGACGCCATTCGTAAACTGGACCCGTCTCTACAAGAAGAGGTTCGGCTCAAGGCTATCGGGGCTATCGCACAGGTGCGTCGTCGCCAGCATAACATTTCGTCCGCCGAACACCGCGCGCTTCGTAGCCTGAAGGAAGACGACGCCATCGTTATTCTGCCCGCAGACAAAGGCAACGCAACGGTGGTCCTGGACAAGAGCTCCTACATCCAAAAGGTGACGGATATGCTCTCCACTTCTGCGTATGCGCCCCTACAAAAAGACCCCACCGGCAAGATCCAGAATACCATAAACAGGGCCCTGTCTATCATTTTCAAGGACCACCCGGATTCACGCAGCCTTTATCTTAGGTTAATTTGTCGCAACGGGTCGGCTCCCGCTTTGTACGGTCTACCAAAAATCCACAAGCCGGAGGTCCCCCTCCGCCCCATTGTGGACTTCACTACTTCCCCACTACGTGCAGTTTCGGCGTACCTGCACCAGCTCATCTCCCCCCTTACTGGCACCACGGACACATACTTACGAGATTCGAGCCACTTCATCGATCTCGTCAAAGGACTAAAGGTGAACGCCGACGAATGTCTAGTTTCCTTTGACGTCGTGTCACTCTTCACGAGTGTGCCGGTGCTACTAGCACTTTCTGTGGCCAGGACGGCCCTTTCGGCCGATTCCGGCTTAGCAGAACGAACCTCTCTGTCCGTGGACGAAATCTGCCGCCTTCTGGAGCTGTGTCTCTCCAGCACGTACTTCTCGTTCAATGGACGCTTTTACAAGCAAACGAGTGGAACTGCCATGGGAGCTGCGATCTCCGTTACCATGGCCAACCTCACGATGGAGCACATCGAACAAAAAGCTCTTTCTTGCTTTAATCCAAAGCCCAAGACCTTCCTCCGGTATGTGGATGATTGTTTCTGCATCGTCGAGGCCAGTGAGGTTGAGCGCCTGTGCCAGTGTTTGAACTCCGCTGAAGCGTTGATTCTGTTCACGGTGGAGCGAGAGACGGACGGCGTGCTCCCGTTTCTGGATGTGAGCGTCGAGAGAGCTTCTGACGCGCTCAACTTCGCGGTATACCGTAAACCTACGCACACCGGTAGGTACCTGGACTTCGAGTCGTATCACCCCACCTCGCACAAGGCCTCAGTGGTCAGCGCCCTTTTCCGACGGGCGCTGTCCGTGTGTTCTACGGAGGAGGCCCTACTAGAAGAAGTTAAGAAGGGCAAAGCTGATCTAGTTAACAACGGTTACCCAAAGCGGTTCATTAACGACATATACAAACGCCTACGCCGCCCCCTGGAACTCTGGCCTCGAGACCGTCTAATCGGATCTGTCTCCCTTATGTGAAGAATGTGAGTGAGACCGTCGGACGCGTCCTTCGGAAACACGGCATTGCTGTCTCCCACAAGCCCGTGTCTACCATCCGTCGGCGGCTTCCTCTCCCCAAAGACAGACCAGGAAGGGAAAGGGCTCAAGGCCTCGTGTACCGCGTTCCTTGCGCTGATTGCCCGGTCGCTTATGTGGGGGAAACGAAAAACTTTCCGGATCGTATTCGACGACACAAATACGACGTGAAAAAGAAGGACACTGAGGCCAGCGCCCTGGCAGAGCACGAGCAAAAAACGGGGCACTCTTTCTCCCTCGACGAGACCCAGATCGTAGCCACCAAGAGACATTGGAGGAAATGCCTTCATCTAGAGTCCTGGTTTATCCAAACAACGAGCAAGAACGTGAACCGGTCCAAGGGCACTCTTCCGGGCGCGTACGTGTCTGGACTCCGCGCCCTCTGGGGTGAGCCTTAGCAAGGACAAACGCCCGGGCAACCTTCCACACCGCGCCCCCCCTCCCCCGCCGGTCCAAGGGCACTCTCCCTAACCCTCCCGCGTTCGTGTCTGGACTTCGCGCCCTCTGGGTTAAGCCTAGCAAGGCCAACCACCTCGGCAACTTCCCCACCGCGCCCCTACCTACAGTCACCCGTGACCAAGGGACCGAGCGGGTCCCGAAACGTCGGGTTTATGTTTTTAATAAAACTTTGGTTAGAGTCCGCAAAAACTATGTCAGCTGTATTTTCATGTAGTGACCAAATTGTCATATACTGAATCGCAATGTATAAAACATTTCGGGTTTTTGTGGCGCTTTTGTATTAGCACTACGATTAATCATGTGTCACGTGGTCATGTGACGTCATGGTGTAAGATATGCTGTCAAATAATATCATGTCACGTGGCCTTGTGGCGTAGTCACGTGACTCACCGCGTCAAGACGACTTAAATTCGGAACGTCACTGTGGTCCGTTGCAACTCAAGAAGGATGGATGAGCGAAGAGAAGGCCGGGAAGGAGGAAGCAGGCGGAACGCTGGAGAGAGGAGGAGGTTTCCCCCTCTTTTCCCCAGCGTTCCGTCTGCTTCCTCCTCCCCGGCCTTCCTTTCCCTCGCCCTATACCTTCTTTGGGTTGCAACGGACTATAGATGTAATAGCGTTGTTGACACTGT
Source organism: Ixodes persulcatus (assembly GCA_013358835.2). Lineage (NCBI taxonomy): Eukaryota > Metazoa > Arthropoda > Arachnida > Ixodida > Ixodidae > Ixodes > Ixodes persulcatus. The sequence goes on from JABSTQ010006820.1 coordinate 48,287, forward strand.
GACGTCATGTGCCATCACGACTTCTCACCGCGAGTCACGTGACATCGTGATGTACTCGACTGTCATGAGCCCGAGTCGAGTGCTCGGGTTCTGTACAATCAGCATCGCCAGACATTCGTGTTGGCTTGTGTTCAATCAAACATGAGAATAGGCGAACTCTAACACTGGCGGTTTACAAATAGCGTCAGATCACATCGCCGCTTGTTCTAATATCGAGTAGAGGTAGGGAAAGCTATTTCTTTCCTTTATTTTTTCTGCTTCTGCCATCGAGCGGTGAGAAAACCTAATTGGTGTTTTTGCAAGCTATCAACGTCAAGGATTTGCTCTTAATGGTATTTACTGAAAGTACAAACATTTTTGCATGAATAATTTTACATGTACACATCACTATGGCCCAAAATGTGTACGTTGTTGCTGAAATGTCTCATGAAAGTTTCTCGGAAAATGGAAAGATTGAAAATACTAAATATGGCTTATCAATCTAAAGATAAATAAGACTACAAGTGTTCACGGCAGGGATACCTGAAAAGAAAGATTCTAGTGGCCTTAGAGGCAGCCGCTCAAATTCTCGCAGTTTTGTTTAAACTTCACAGTTTTTAGGTGCGAAGTAAAAGAAATGGGGGATTCCTGTTAACAAATGACGCACATATAATTGTCGAATTGGCACCCCCAAACAGAGGAGGGAGTCCCTCCTCCGTTTCTCTGGAGGGGCGTCGTAAAATGAAACAAAAACGGGGGGGGGGGGGGGGGGAGCTTTAAAAACATATTGTGTTTGTAAAGGTTCCTCTGATCCGCATCTTGGGCGCAAACCAGACACCGTGATCCCGCAAAGCTACTTCGTTTGCAAAATCACCCCTGCCAGAAAGCGCGTTTTCGTGGTGCCAGACGCAAGCACCGTTCGTCACGACGCTGCACCAAGCAGGAATAATGTTTGTATCTAAATACATTACATTCACTGAGCGCGAATCTTCTGCAGCGTGCATTGTGCACCACCGGATTCGGTTTGCGCAACAAAAAGAAATTTCTGACCACTAGCATATAGGGAGTATTCACTGGCGGCCATAGCTGTGTGCTCGGTTGCGGAGCGCGTGCTGAACGCGAGCTTCCACAGTTCTTTCGCCACGTGCATTCCGCACCACCAAGATTGCCGGTCTTGGCAGCCTATTAATGCGAGCTCGTTCTGAGCATGCGCTCTAAACAGTGACCTCAAATATGGCGGCCAGTGAATACCTCCTATAGACCTTTCCAATGTTTACAAAATCACAGTCCAGCGTGCGATCTTCACAGCCCAGCACGTGCGTGTTCGTCGCTTCGGAAAGCGAGCAAAGCACGCGCCATACGCACGAACGCTCAAAATGGCACCGGCCACAAGCTCGTTTTTGGAAAGGTCTATAAGGAGTATTCACTGGGCGCCATATTTGTGGGTGATGTCTAGAGCGCATGCTCTGAACGAGCCCACATTAATAGATTGCTAAGACCGGTAATTTTGAGGGTGCGAAATGCACGTTACAAAAGAACTGTGGAAGCTCGCCATCAGCACGCGCTCAGCAGTCGTGCACACAGCTATGGCCGCCAGTGAATACTTCCTATAGTGCGATGTCGTCACGTGCAAACCATGTGTACACAGTTCAGTTTTCTTGTTAATTGTGATGTTCTCAACACAATACTGGGTTTCACTTTTAGTGTGAGTGTAGCAGAAGCTAAAAAAGCGGGCTCCAGGTTTACAGCGTTCTTTCCAAGCACGCGCGTTCCTGCAGTGCAAGCACTGGTCAGGACTAGAGTGCCTCAATGTCCTTCTGTTTAGGGTGATACCATCGTTTGTAGTACCCGATGCCGACTGCACGCGCTCACAGGGAAAATACAAAGAAATCACAGGAAACAAAATGTCGCCGTAGCGTAGTCAGCGCCACGAGCGCGTGCAGGGACACGCTCTTTCACGCGCTTCAGAGCAAAAAATAAAAATAACCGTTCGAAACAAAATGGCCAGATGTCATCACCGCAAGCAAAGCGCACATGAAGGCACCCTAGTCAGGACCACACGCTCGCGCTTGTAGCATCGGCTGCGTCTGGACTTGAAGGGGCACGGAAAAGCGTTTCTGGCCATTTTTTTTTTTGCTTGCACCGCGTTCGCTATAATTAGTGGGTGCGAATCTAGCAACACATTAAACGTAAAATTAAGAAAAAAAGTCTGACGCATTTTGAACATAATAGGTGAATATGTTCAGAATTTTTAGCACATTTTCTTTTGTTGATGACTTCCTCGGTCTGAACCAATAGAGAACCTAAACGACAGGAGCGTGCAAAAACCATTCGCGATCTTCCCAAATGTTGGGGGTTATGTTGAGTGTATGTTTATACAGCCTAGAACTTGGTTTGCGTCAACGGGCGACGAGTCTCACAGCTCTAGATGAGCAATTTAGCCATTGCAGTACAACTGCTAGCCTGGGGTCTTTAACGTGCACCACGCAGTAGTGATACACGACCGCACGCCGGTACGATGCTCATTCTGATCGAAACTAGCAGGGATGGGGATTGAACCCAGGATCCCTGGGTTCTGCAGCGCGAGCTTTGGCTCCACGTGCTCCGAGCTGGTGTGCGCTAGACCACTCGGCCACCGATCCCCCTTCCCAAATGTTGGAAATTAACATCAAGTTATGAAGATGTGAACGCCCTACCAATTCACGGGTGTTCCAAGCAAAGATATGAGTGAGAGTCACGTGCCTGAAGGAATCAGAAGTAAAGCCGCTTCATGTTTTAAAGTAGCGTAAGGTGCGTCGATGCAAGAGGCACGTGCAACGTGCAGCCCTTGAGAAGATCATGGCGGCACAGCGCAGCACTGAGTCAAATTTTAGACCCCATGTTCTTCCCAAAAGTGACGCGCGGCAGGTGTGTCGAGCATTTACACAACAATGAATGGCGCCCCACTTTTCTCAGGATAGAGGGGCTTTAATCAGAAGGGGTCGCTTGCGCCTTTTCAGCCAGTCCTCCCTCTAGAATTCTATGTCGTCATTATCTGACGTCCTAGAAAAATGTCGTCACTGAACGCTCGTGTATGACACTGCTAGGAACGCCTTTCGAAGCAGCATTTGATTTTCTTCGTCCCTTTGCAACGCTCATTTAAGCTGAAACGAAGTATAGCAAAAGGGGATGTCTAAATTTTAGTTGTGTAGTATAAATAGCAGTCTCGCGATGTTATGAGGCAGCCTAAAAAAATGTTAGAGCACGCATGACTGGTAAAGCAAAGAGTTGTAAAATTGGCCCCCAAAACAAGTGCACGTAAAACCGAATATAACTTTAGCCTCCCGAGAATGTATTCTGAGAAGTTTCGAGCTCGTGCAATCCGATGTCCAAATGTGATTTAATTAGAAATATATTGTCTGCTCTTCGCAATATTTATGTGTAATTGGGAACATCATTGTACGCATCTCTATTAGAGAAATAGGGAAGATAACCAACCAAGTCCTGAACAGTTAGGAGTCCGACGTTTCAAAGCCGGTTCGGTATTTTCATCAGAGGTGACTATTCTCACGTGGAGAATCCGTGGAGAACTGTCCCATAGAGCAAACAGACGTCATCAGCCTTGAAGCCGAGCCAAATGGCGCCTTCCCCTGTCCCAATGTCCCGTGTAGAAAAAATCTGATAGATAGGCTCCCATTGGCTAGCGCGTGTCATCAAGAAACCAGGCTCCCATTGGCTCTTGTGCGGCGTAGCTCCAAAAGACGCCACCAGAGAAGCCCTCTCCAAGGCGGCGCAGTGCACGCAGCGGCCCGGCCGCCGGTAAGAGGTGCGATCATGGCCGCAGATACCGCTCGGGCAAACTCCGAAGATGTTGCACGGCCGAGCTCAGCGTGGCGAAGTTACTTCACGAGAGCGCGCGCTCGGCCATCGGCAAACGAACGGGGCCGTCCACGCCACTACGCCGTAGATGAACTAAAGGAGCAGAAGAAGGGGGGATCGGCGGCCGGAGTGGGCTAGCGCACACCAGCACGGAGCACGTGGAACGAAAGCTCGCGCTGCAATACCAAGGGGTCTTTGTCTCAATCCCCACCCTTGCCCGTTTCGATTTTGATAAGCATCGTACTGGCGTACGGTCGTGTATTCCTACTGTGTGGTATAGTAGTTGTACTAAGCTACAGCAGTTGTACCGCACTGGCTAAATTGCTCATCTATAGCGAGTGACTCGTCGGAAATTTGAAATGGCTGACCATCTTCACGCTGTATAAATATCCCCTCAACACCAATTAATATTTGAAGCAGAACAACGACCTTCGTGATTTCACCTTCACAACTCATAAGAAGTGCTTAGGTGTCCTCGGATTTTTTGTTCTTCAAGTGCCCTTGTCCGTTGACATACGCCGATAGTCAAATGGCTGTCGACCTATTGTGCCCGACCTACTGAAACGTCGGGCTCCTAAATGTTTTGGACTTGGTTGGTGAAGGTGTGTCTTTCTCACATTTTTGACCCAACCAGACGGAGTTCCGTTATACGTGTTTACGTTTCAAACCTGCATCTCTATACATTTATTTTTTGCAGTAAGGCGTCCTCTAGGGGATTATTTAGAAGAATACCATTAATTATCTCTCTTTCTGCACATTTCATGTATTTGCCTTCACATCTATACTTTAAAAAAGCCCGTGCGTCTACTTTCCCGCACAACACTCGGAGAGCCAATCACCGCAGCTTACGGAGACAGCTCAGCGAATGGTGATGCCGAAACATATGGTTAGACCGAAAAACGCGGTCTGAGTTGTGACATTAAGCAATTCAAGCATGACGTTTTGCATTGCTTAATATCACAACTCAGACTTCATGTTTTGGTCTAAACATATGTTTCAGCCTCATCATTCGCTAAGCTGTCTCCGTAAGATGCGGTGATTGGCTTTCAGAGTGTTGTGCGAGAAAGTAGACGCACGGGCTTTTTTTAGAATGATAATGTGAGCACACAGTCCTTTTTGGCGTAGCCCGCGACCCGAATTTCACACCGCCGAACAGCGAACAAAAAAGCGCGTTCCGCAGACTCAACACATGGCGTATTCTCCAGTATCATCCTCCCGTGTCGGTCTCAAGCGGTTATGTGAACTTCATACAGTCAAATTTATTGATGACAATAAAACATACTTTATATCTGCCTGAAGACTTGAGAACATAAATAAAGGGCGGATCACCCTAAAGACATACATCATAAGTAAGTGCACTCCCCAAATTATCTTATATATGCTCTGCAAATCTTTTCCGGCGTTTTTATCCTCGATTGGCACGTCTATAAGTGATTTGGGAGAACCTTAAACAAATGTTTTATTTTGGTGCTGATTAAAATAACATGTGTTTCTGACGCATATTCAACTTCTCAAACACATAGAGGTATGTTGCTCCTTTTATGTGATGAACAAGTATTTTATGTGTCTGTGGGCTGGACGAAAACAAAGTACAGAGTGGTGCCTGGCGGAACAATGACGATTGCGCAACGCAAACCGTCAGAAAGTGACCAATTAAGTAGCTGTAATGTCGAGCAGAGAATAAAATACTACTTCGTTCAATTTAACAACAAATATAAAAAAAGCAAGGGTGATATTTATTTGCAAAATGAATTGACTGGCATCTTGACATGAACCAACCACACTCGCCAAGCTATGTCGAAAATGTTCACTTCGGTACGCGCTATTTTAGGCCAGATCCGATCTGAGTACGAAGGTCATTTTTTCCTGCCTGATTATTCGCCTGCATCACGGTGCTGAGTGTAAACAATATTGGTCAGGAAAGCAAGCGTCGTGATTGCTGCTTAGTGTTTCTATAAAAGGTAGCTTGAAAGGGTTTGTCCTGAATCTTTCCTGACATTTTGAAAATATTAAATTGCTTCAGCTCAGTTGCGTCGTAATAATATATATTGTGAAACGGATTTTGTAAACTAGATTTGAGGACATATGGCGAGGACGTGTTCATTTCATAATTTCATGAACTTTAATTAATTCCTACGTTCAAGAGCACAGCGGGATTCGACATTTTAATACTGCGACGCAAAGTTGTAATATTAACGGGTATTTTAGGCAACCTACAGCACTGACAACATTTGTATTAAGGTAAAATATATACGACTGAGAGAAAAAAATAGACGTTGAGTCATATATATTAATCTAGCTTTCTTTTACTGTTTCATCGAAATTAAATAACGCAATTTATTTTTGTACTTGAAAATACAAGTCGATTCTACGAATGATAAAAAGCTATATACATACTCGTTTCACTATTGAAATAGTGCCTATTGCCAGAGAAACGCGGAAAATATATTCTCAGTTTTGCGGTGCAAGCCGGTTGAAACCGGTTCAAACCGGTTCGAACCGTTATTTGTTGCTCCCTGGAACTGAACCGGAGCTGAACCCCAAGCCGTGAACCCGAACCGGAACCGAACCAATAAAAATTTCGTTTCGACACCCTGTGTGTCACATTAGAGACAAGATGTTCGACGGATCGTACAACGCGTCAGAGGGAAGTCCGAGCTTGGCTAGGCTCAGGAAAATCTAGGTATCCCGCTCATTTCGCCTCTCATGTGTCTAGCGATTAAAAAAATATTAGTACAAATGTGTATGGACTTTAAATATATCAAAATGTTTCTTGTAACTTTGAAATCGGGAAAACAAATCTTTAAAAAATGTAAACATTAAAAAAAAAACCAAACACGTAGGAAAATTAAAAGAAAAAAAAAAATATGTGCACGGGACAAGAAGATATTATGTTTCTTTAAAGAGGACTTTGTTTAGAGTCCTCGGCATCAGGCCCTGAAACGTTTGCTTCACCAGGTTAATTATAAAGAAAAAGAGACAACATTGAGTAGCGAGATTTCTGGCAGCCACTTTTTGAGGAGAGTATTGTCAACGGTAATTGCAGAGGCATCTAGATAATGGAATTTTTGTGTTCATATTCGTTATTGTACGTATCATCATGTAGCTGGTGTATTACAATGGGCGTAGTGAATTCATGCTTTCTTGCTACATTTACCGTTCCCAGAGAAATTAGCGAAGCTTCCACTTCCAAATCGCGCAAATATTTGCTCTTTGATTGGTTTATCTTAAAATCTTCTCTATAATAGAACTCTGCACTTTCCGAATCCCCTCTTGAACGCCGGGTGTTTTTATTCTTGAAGATGTGTCTCTTCATGGCTCACCTAGTGTATTCATTTGCCATTTTATATTGTAGGCTTTGTTTTCTAGTCAAGTCAAAACACTTTTCTAAACAAACAAAACTTTCCCTTTGGTTTTTTCCGCTCAGTAATACATGCCTAAAAGACCATTGTATTATAAATAAAACGCTGTCCTGAGGTGTCATATATTGTACTAATAAACGAGCCACACAAATAAGTCATAAATATAATGCTTATTTTTAAGAGAAGTTGTTTAATCACTGACTCGAATAAGTAGTTTCATAACTTGTATTTTTGAGCGACACAGGTCCTTGTCGGTGCCAGACGTGCGGGCGTGCTTGCATCTCAAGATGTGAGTGTTTCTTTTTGGTTATTTGATCACTATGTTACAGTGCATAAAACACTTCTTGGACATTTCTGTTTTAGCGTCCCATTTGGCGAGAAAGTGTTCCAAAACGCCTCTTTGGTGGATTAGACCGTAAGGAGGTGTACGACCGCCAGACTGCATCACAGAGAACGCGTACGGAACGACTGTCGAGGAGGCAGCAAAGCTCGCTCCGCCATTGGTTGACAGGAGAGAAAAGCAAAAGCGCATTGGTACATCTGGCAAGCAAACAAGCACACTAGGTGCGTTAAAGGCAGGCGGAAGGAAGTCCGGAACGGTAAGCAATCTCTTCGCAGGGACCGGTGCGTCATGGTGTGGGATATCGCAATGCTGGTGGTAGTTTTTCAAAATTCCGGCAAAAAAAGGTAAGCGCACGCAGGCGTCCAAGACGTCGCGGCGTCCTAAATGATGTGAATATTAGTTTCCATCGGTTTTTTGGCTCCAGAGCGAAAGCTACCGTAGAACAGGCGTCTGCCCGATCCAGCTCCGCTGTCGTGCTACTGTTAAGGTCGCAGCAGAAACATCTTGGCACATGAGTGATGTAATTATGCTTAAATTGAGGAACCACAAAGCACGCGGTGAACACAACAATCAAAATGGGCTCACAGCACAAATCCTGAATGTAAGGTAGAGGTAAGGTTGGTTAAGGCGTGAGGTTGATGAAACCATTAGGCGCTGGGGAAAATCAGCCATTACCGTTAAGGCCAACTTCTGAACTCTTTTTTTACGTTCCTCCCATCAAAAACTTTATAAAAAAGGACCATCAGAAAAATGTATGATGCTCGTCCGTCAGACGGATGATCTGTCGTTTTTTGGTACACAAGAAAACAAATATAACCAGGCTCAACACGGGAGCTCCATTTTGTTGCATTCTCTTAGCGAGGATGTGCCTGCGTAATGTGAGAGAGTTCCTACAATGAAAACGGGGAGGGGGGGGGGGGGGGGGGGAGAGAAGCGGTTTTGTCCAGATAGCCGAAGTATTTGTCTGCGCGGTCTTAGCGACACGAAAACGCCTACTCCGGCGCAAACTCCCCAGCTCACCGACGCTATGGTAAGTGACAGTTTAACAGTTCAGCGGAAGCTCATGCCGCACCTTTTTCCTCTAACAGAGCGAACGCTGGAGAGAAGGTAGCCTCCTCTCCAGCATTCTCTTTACTGAAGTGGAAAGGGTAAGAGGAGCTTCCTCTGAACCCTTGACCTGTCACTGACTATCACATCTTTCCTAGAAACACACGGCTCCGGGGACACGTGAACCTTTTTCGAGCCTACTCAGCGGGTTTGAGGCTAGGCTCTCATCGGCGTCCCCGCTAACCCTAACCGAGTGGACTCTTAATTGGGATAAGCGCAGCCTGCGTAAGTGCAATTTCAGACAGTTATGACGACTATATTATCGCCTGTTCCCGCTTTTTTGGCGTTTCATATTTAGAACAAAAACAAAGTGTAAACTATTTTGGGGGTACATAAACGGGAGAGCGAATGCGACTGGAATATTTGTTTGACGATAAGGTTAAATGTTCCGCCAGCTGAGCCGTTTTTAATCGACAAACCGCTTAGCTCTCTAAACTAATTTACAACAAAATATAGCCGAAAAGCAAACATAATTAACGCGCACAAATAACGTTATTACCGATCTACACTGTAGAACTTGAACATTCAATTTAGCAAGTGTCAACATTCGAAGAATATATTGTACATACCACACGATGCAGCATTACTTGAAAAAACAAACAAAAAAAAACATCTATTTGTGAACGGTCTAAAATGACACAGCACAACAGTGTCGACCACACTCACATCTGAAGAACGAACAAATCTACATGACCTCGTTTTGTGAAATGTTTTGGAGAGAGCTTCCTGTTTTGACAACACAAGCCCGAAGGTAAAGGAAAAGTCACAATCGTTCGTTTGGAACCGAATCAGTACAGCTATTTTAGTGATATCTGTGAATGTCTCTGTGCGAATTATCTCTTGGGGCGGGGAAAACGGTTGTCATTGTCGGCAAAATCGCGTCAAGGGCCGTTGGTCCTTCATCTCTTTGTTCCATTTGAACGTCGAGTAGAAACGCTTGAGGGTCATGCACGTACCAGCCTTATTTCTCACAGTGTAATATAACATAAAAGGGGTACATAGCATACAGAAGGCAAATAAAGCGGACATTTCCGAGAGCGGTCGAAAAGCTTGGAATGCAAAACCGCAAAACATAGACTTAAAATTGCACTGTGTAGGTTTCAAGGCGGCGGGGGGGGGGGGGGGGGGGGGCGAGAGTCGCCCCAGCTGCATCGTCATCAGCAATATGGCGACGTCCTGGGAGAGTTTTCTGGAAAGGTTCATAGGGGATACTTTTGGGTTTCTTCCCTTTCCGCTCGTTCTCTGTAATTCCGAATGGGAAGGTTTGGCGCCGAGAAGCTTCTTTCTGCGAATATTCAGCACCACATGAAAAGATCCAAAGAAGCGTAGGAAGAGTTCCAAATGGGCAAACGTTTATACAATGCTACGGTCGGGTCCAAATTTCGGCGGGATGACGGTTGGAGCTTTGGTGAGAGGGAAGCGTAAGGCAGTTCGTATCCGGGCGAAGAAGCTTGACGGTCAAGTGTCAAGGACGGTGGGATGGCGGTTGTAGCTTCTTGAGAGGGGGCGCAGGGTGACTTTGTGTCCGGGCGGGCATGGGTGACCTGAATGATAGCGTACAATAGACGAAAGTTAACGCGCAAACAAAAGTGCTGTCTCAAAAAAAAAAAAAAAAAAAAAAAAAAAAACGACACGGTCACTTGTGTTGTTTCGTGAGGCATGCATGAGTCAGACCTGAAAAAGAACAATGTTAAACCTAAGACGACAAAAAAATATCAAAACCTGCAAATAAAAGAGAAAAGCTGATGGTCCAGTTCCGGCCACAAACACAGTACCACTGCTAACAATAAGATAAAAAATGTCCCCTTATCGCTGTTGCTATACGTCTGTTAGCATTTTAATCGATGCCAGAGTACGGGGGCTTTCATTTATTCCTTGTTTAATTGCGTTGAATCGGTAAATTAGGTAGGATTCCCGCTGTTCACGTTCGCGATTTGATTTAAATCCAGATTCTAGGAGCGTCACTGACAATTTATCAAACGAGTGTTTTGGCAGAACGAGATGTTTGGATAGAGGCAATGTCGGAAGATTTATGGCGTGAGATTTGGGATTATTAAAGCGCAGTCTAAATCCCGTTCTAGTCTGCCCTATGTATTGCATTTTACATACCGTACACTCAAATAAGTACACGACATTCGACGAGGCACATGTTAAGTGCCCTTTAATTTTGATCGAGAACTGCGACTGCGTGCTGCTGGCCGTGTTTGTGTGCTGCATCTGTTTACAGATCAGACATCCTGGGTGCATGCAAGGCCTACATTCGCTAGATGGTGGCGATGAATTGATCCGAGAATTTACTAGCGTGTCTTTGAGGTTACGCGATCGTCTGTGGACTAACCCAGGGGCGGATGGAAACGCGCGTTTAAGGCGCTCGCTTTGTTCGAGAATGTTATAATGTCGTCTTAAGATAATATTTACATTAGGATGGTTCATGCTACGAGGGGCGTTCATAAAGTTCGTATTATTGTCACGAAGGAATTGAGATTCAGCAATCAAACTCGAGTAGGAGTTGAGACTTTTTCTACATGTTCGCCACCAAAAAGTTACCCAGTTTTTCCAGCGATGCACCACATGCCGGAGGCCATTGTTATAGAACTCCTCGTCTTGAGTGTTCAGGAATAGCTCGACTTCAGCAATCACTTGGCCGCCGTCCTTGAAATGCTTTCCTCTTATTTAACCACACTAGAAGCGTCTGTGTTATTTAACCAAAAGTGTCATAAACTGGGAAGTTGTCCCCGAACAACGCTCCCAGATTGGAATGAATATCCTTGGCATTGCTTCCCTTCAAACGAAAAAAACGGATCACTGCATGTGCTTGGCACAGACGGGCGGTGTCATTTTTGTTTCGTCTCCCTAGCGGCGTTCCAAGCTACTATAGCATGCGATGTTTATACTGCGCGGAAACTAGAGGGACGCGCCCTCATGTTGATGCCTTTTTTGTTCAGTTTCCTTTGATTGTTTGGGCCGATAATACGAACTTTATGAACGCCCCTCGTATAAGTTAGATATAGATTTGTGCGTTTTGTGTCGCTTTGCGTGGGGCGCGGGCTGATAAGGTCTGCTCGGTTCAATTGTTTGGCTTTGGGTCCGGACATTTCGTCGAACGCCGTTTCATCGAACGCCGTTTCATCGAAGCCGTTTCATCGAACACCGTTTCATCGAATGCCGTTTCATCGAACGCCATTTCATCGAAGCCGTTTCATCGAACGCCTTTTCATCGAACACCGTTACAACCTGTAATATTTTTGTAATTTATTTTAATTTTTATACACAACTTCATTTAATTCTCTCTGCTTTTTTTTTTTTTTTTTTTTTACATCAGAGGGTTCAGTGACGAGATAAGTTCCATCGTGAACATATCCTGCTTCGAGAAAAAAAGCCTCTATGAAACAATGACCCCTCTTCATGTCACATGACACAATTAAAAATTCGACAAAAAACAGAAAGCACGACGTGCTTTCTGGGATGCGAGTAGTGTTTTAATGTCTGACAGCGTGTATGTGTAACCTTGAGTTATGTGAGGATCCGGAAGGGTTCAGTCTTCTTGGGTGCACCCAGGGCTTCACTATTGTCTGGTGCGGGTTGGCCTTATTAAGAAAGCGTCCTGAAGATCATTCATTGGCAAATGGGTCGGTGATAAAAATGACAGTGAAGGCGAGATGGTTCCAGTCCAGGCTTGTTTTGGGGACAAAGGACAAGAGAGAGAGAGAGAGAAAGAGAGAAAGGTGTGTGGTGAACAGCTGCTTATCTTACCTGAAAACATACTCAGTGGGCCGAAGTCACAAAACATAAAGGGCAACACAAACTGAAAGACAAACCTTTGTGGGTCTAGGACTTTTCGGTGAAGGGCGTTTCGGTGCGGACTTTTCGGTGCACGGACTTTTCGGTATACAGACGTTTCATTGCACGGACTTTTCGGTGTGGGACTTTTCGGAGCGGACATTTCGGTGCACAGACTTTTCGGTGCATAGCCAATTAAAATCACGAGTCGTTTTTTAGTTTTCTCTAAACGTAAGAAGCACTGTTTTAGCTAGAAATTTATTTTTCGCACTTTTTAATCTTTTAGACTTGGTCATCTATTTACGGCCACTTACTGATATGCCACCTAAGTTCCTTTGTTAGGCGCAGTACCATCCTGCGTGAGGATTGGAGACGTTGGACGTTATGGTTCGTTTGTCGGTGCCTCTTTTCCAACGTAGGCACTAGTCGCAACACATGTCTCGGGTAATTTTCAACAATCTCAATCTTCTTGGTGTTGGGGCTTTTCCTACACAGGTTGCCAATAATAAAGCCCACACCTTTAGAGAAAGCGCCTAGAACGCCTGTATCGACTCAACGCGAAAACACGATGGGTTTCGTCTAGACTCTAGTGCGTACGTTGGAAAGGAGACACCGGCAAATTAGACTTAACGTCCAACGTATCCAGTCCATCCGCAGGGTGGTGCTGCGCCATACAAAGTCACTTAGGTCGTATATGAGTAAGTGCCCGTAAATGAATGACCAAGTCTACAAATTTACAAAGTGCAAAAAAAAAAAAACACTTGTACCTAAAGTAGTGCTTATTACTTAAAATAAAAAATAAAACTTTGTGATATTGAATTACTGTGCACCGAAATGTCCGTTCACCGAAAAGTCCGTGCACCGAAATGTCCGTTCACCAAAAAGTCCGTGCACCGAAATGTCCGCGCACCGAAAAGTTCCACACCGAAGAGTCCGTGCACCGAAGTGTTCGTGCACCGAAATGTCCATGCACCGAAAAGTCCGTGAACCGAAAAGTCCGTGCACCGAAAAGTCCGTGCACCGAAACGCTCTACACCGCAACGTCTAACACCGAAATGTCCGGATCCTCTTCTGGGTAATATACCACAGAGCATCCTGGATTTACAAGTTTCGTGTTCGTGGTGGTGAAACTTTCAAAACAATTTCACAAGTGACTACCTTAGTCTTAACAAATACAAAGTAACACATCTATAAAGCACTGTTATGCCCCAAAACTCGGTACAAAGAAATTCGATGAAACGGCCCTTAGCGATTCGATGAAACGGCATTCGATGAAACGGCGTTCGATGAAATGTCCATTCATTCGATGAAACGGCGTTCGATGAAACGGCGTTCGATGAAATGTCCGCTACCCGTTTGGCTTTTCTGATTGCATCGTCGATTATACGGGGTGGATACTTTTGTTTCTCTAGCACTGACTTTAAATTTCGGCTGCTCGCATCAAAATCTGTCTCCTTGGAACAAATTCGTTTGAAACGATGAGCTTGGTTATAGGGAATGCTGTTCTTGCAATGGCGTGGGTGGTCGCTTTGATAATGCAGGTATTGCTGTCGATCTGTTGGCTTACGGTACAGGCTCGTGGCGAGTTTACCTTCGTCTATTTTAACGTTGACGTTTAAGAAGTTTTTTTCGGTTTGAGAGTGCGTATGTGTAAAGCGGATGCTCGGATGAGCAGCGTTGTATCGACCTATGAAGTCCACCAGCTCCTCCTCAGTGTGCGACCAGACAATAAATATATCAGCTATAAACCTTTGGTATATTAGCGGCTTTACGGGACATTCAGAAATTAACTGAGATTAAAATTTTCCCACGAATACGTTGCGTAGTTCGGGGCCATTTTGGTGCCCATCGCGGTTCCACTAGCCTGCCTAAAGTATTTATTGTTAAATCCGAACGTGTAGAGTTCTAAGACAAGCCTCGCTAGAGTAGCGACGATGTGTCTATCTGGGGTATCCGATTGTTTGTGGAGTTCGTACATGTCAATTAAAGAAATTATTCCATCATCGTGTGGGATATTCATATACAGCGATGACACATCAAGTGTAACCAAATATGAATATTTTGGTACGCGTAAATTTGATATTTCCCTTAAGAAGTGAGTTGTGTCTTTAATGTATGAATCGAGACTTGTAGGTATATGTTTAAATAAACTGTCTACATATCCTGATACGGGTTCGGTTACTGTACCCATTCCGGATATGATTGGGCGCCCTGAGTTACCAGGTTTGTGACTCTTAGGGAGCATTTAGCAGCGGCCCAGGGAAGGCTGTACCGGTTTCATTAATTTATGTTTGTTAGCGGTTATTCTGCCCTCGTCTAGCAGTTCCTTAAGAACCGAGGTCAGAGTCTGAATGTAGTGCACCGTAGGGTCACCTGCGAGAGGTTCATAAAACTTTGGGTCATTTAGTTGGCGGTATCCTTCTCGGATGTATTCAGATGAGCTAAGAATCACAATTGCTCCTTCTTTATCGGCTGGTTTTATTGTTATGTCTGTCCTATTGCTCAGGGTTTTTAAGCTAGCCCTTTCGGATTTAGTGAGGTTATGCCGTTTTCCCGCCTGCCTGCGATATTCCCGCATAATGACTTTTTGCACAGCGGCTATGTACAAGTTAAGACAAACGTTACGGTTAGAGTTTGGCGTCCAGTCACTCGTTGCACGCTGCTGAGAGGTTTTGGAGCTAGAAGGTCTGTCCAAGAAGTATTCCCGCAATCTTACACTCGAGCAAGTTGTCGAGGTTGCGTAGTAATTGAAATTCGTCAACAAAACCTGTGGCGGGACAGAAGTTAAATCCTCTCAAGGAGTTTTTCCTCTTCTGTTGATATAGTCACTCCAGATAGATTAACATTGTGGTGCCACAAGGGGCACTAGTGCTTGACCTATCGTCTGTTATGCTATTGGCCGGTTGAGTATGTTCATATAGTTAAATGATTTCGTACGCTGAGGTAAAACAGGGTTAGGAACCTTATCGCGCTGTAGCTTACGTAGCTTGTTTGTTTCAAGGTCATGGCGTTTCTTTTTATCGAATTCAGAAGGGCGCTAATTTCGGATGTCGATAAGGGGCTATTTGAACGGAGAAGTGTAGCGGTCGCAGTAGTTAACTGTTTTACTGTTTGTCACTATGGTGATCGCTATTTGGACCAATTTAAGGGAAGCCTCAAGGAGAACCTGTTGCCATTCCGATTGGTCATGTTGGTCAAGGTTTGTGCAGGCGGAGGGAAGGGAAGCGACATGCCCTTCGGGGTAATGCCTGCGCTAAGGTACACTAGCAAGGTTTGATTTATGAAGTTCGTGCCTAATGCGTTTATCTGAGAGCTTTCGTACTTAAGAAAGTGGTACTGTAGTTTGGAGCGGAGGAACTGACTACCGAACTGTCGTCAATCTTCTTTCGGGGGCCGGGAGCTCTCCGCGCGGGCTTTCGCAGGTTGTAGCGCTGTCTTGGGGTACTTCTCGGCTGCTGCGGAGACGCTTGGGTGCACCACTTCGACAGCTGTCGGGTACTCATCGACGTAATTGACGCTCTGGCTGGCTGCCGGGCACGGTGCTCCCGGATCCCCACAGGGGCAGCTGGGCTCTCTGGACTGGTTTTGTGAGACCTGGGACTCTCGGGGTGCCTGGGTTGCTCTGATGGGCCATCCTTGGTGCAGTTGGCGTGGCGGCGGCGGGATCTCCAATGACCATGCACCCTGGCGACGTCGTACTTGTTTCACGTTGCAAATTCGACTTCAGGTTTGCCGAGAGGAGGGCGACTCCCGTGA